>ML269439.1:709-46401 GCA_005239495.1 Nicotiana undulata | reverse complement strand
CCCCCCCCCCCCCCCAGATTTCGCATCTGCGGTCACCTACTCGCACCTGCGGGCTCTGCCCGCTTCTGCGGTTCTTCTCTCGCGGGCCATTCTCCGTATCTGTGACTCCACTTCCGCATCTGCGTTTCGCAGATGTGTTCCTTCCTCCACACCTACGCTTCTAGTCCAGCTCAGGCTTGCCCGCACCTGCGACCCCCTCCTCGCTTCTGCGGGACCACACCTGCGGTCTCCCCACCGCAGGTGCGAAACACCAGAACACTAGAAAAAATCAGCCATGCTTAAGTCCAAAATTTCCTTCCGATGGGCATCCGAAACACCCCCGAGGCCTCTGAGACCTCAACCAAACCTACCAACAATTCATATAGCCCCATACGAACTTAGTCGAACCTTCGAATCACTCAAAACACCAAATTACACCCGGATTCTAGCCTAAGAACAACTAAACTTCCGAATTCCGAACAAACGAGGACGAAACCTATCAAACCATGTCCGATTGACCTCAAAATTTACACACAAGTCAAAAATGACACCACGAAGCTACTCCAACTTTCAGAATTCCATTCCGACCTCGATATCAAAATTTCCACTGCCAACCAAAATTCTAACTTTCACCAATTCAAGCTTAATTCTACTACCGACCTCCAAATCATATTCCGGAAGCGCTCCTAAGTCCAAAATCACCTAAAGGGGATAACGGAACCATCAAAATTCAAATCCGAGGTCCTTTACACACAAGTCGACATCTGGTCGACTTTTCCAACTTAAGCTTCCAATTAATAGACTAAGTGTCTCAATTCATTCCAGACCCAAACCAACCAACCCGGTAAGACATTATACAGCTCTAAAGCACAAAAGAAGCATAAATGGGGGAAACGGGGCAATAACTCTCGAAATGACCAGCCGGGTCGTTACATCCTCTCCCTCTTAAGCAAACGTTCATCCTCGAATGGGTCTAGAAGCATACCTGGCATCTCAAATAGGTGTGGGTATCTGCTCCGCATCTCGCGCTCGGTCTCCCAAGGGTCCTCCTCCGCAGACCTCTCCATTGCACCTTCATTGAAGCTATATCCTTTGACCTCATCTTCCGAACATGCCACTCCAAAATGGTCACCGACTCCACATCATAAGTCATATCACCATCCAATTGAACCGTGCCAAAATCCAAAACATGGGACGGGTCGCCGATATACTTCTGGAGCATAGAAACATGAAATACTAGATGCACACTCGACAAGCTAGTTTTCAAGGCAAGCTTGTAAGCCACCTCCCCTATCCTCTGAAGTACCTCAAAAGGCCCAATGAACCGGGGGCTTAACTTTCCCCTCTTCCCAAACCTCATAACACCCTTCATGGGTTATACCTTCAGCATAACCTTCTCCCCGACCATGAAAGTCACATCACGGACCTTCATGTCCGCATAGCTCTTCTGCCTAGAAAAGGCAATGCGAAGCCACTCCTGAATCAATTTCACTTTGTCTAATGCATCCTGGACCAAGTCTGTACCCAAGAGCCTAGCCTTACCCGACTCAAACCATCCCACCAGAGATCTACACCGCCTCCCATATAACACCTCGTATAGAGCCATATGAATGCTCGAGTGATAACTGTTATTATATGCAAACTCCGCAAGCGGCATAAACCGGTCCCATGAACCCCCAAAATCAATGACACAAGCGCATAACATGTCCTCTAATAACTGGATAGTGTGCTTGGACTGTTCGTCCTTCCGAGGGTGAAAGGCTATGCTCAAATCAACCTGAGTACCTAACTCTCGCTGCATGGCCCTCCAAAACTGCGATGTAAACTATGTGCCTCTATCTGAAATGATGGAAACTGGGACACTATGAAGGAGAACAATCTCTTGGATGTAAATCTTAGCCAACCGCTCTGAAGAGTAAGTAGTACCAATTGGAATGAAGTATGTGGACTTGGTCAGCCAATCCACAATCACCCAAATAGCATCGAACTTCCTCGAAGTTCGTGGGAGCCCAAATACGAAATCCATGATGATTTGCTCCCACTTCCACTCTGGGATCTCTAACGTCTAAAGCAAGGCACACGGTCTCTGATGCTCATACTTAACTTGCTGACAGTTGAGACACCGAGCCAAAAACCCAACTATATCTTTCTTCATCCTCCTCCACCAATAGTGTTGTCTCAAATCCTGGTACATCTTTGTGGCACCCGGATGGATGGAGTACCGCGATCTGTGGGCCTCCTCAAGAATCAACTCCCGAAGCCCATCCACATTGGGCATACATATCTGTCCCTGCATCCTCAACACGCCATCGTCGCCAATGGTCACATCTCTAGCATCACCTCGTCAAACCCTGTCATGAATAACAAGCAGATGGGGGTCATCATATTGACGCTCCCTGATACGATCATAAAGGGAAGACCTAGATACCACACAAGCCAATACCCGACTCGGCTCCAAAATATCCAATCTGACAAGCTAGCTAGCTAAGGCTTGAACATCCAATGCCAAGGGTCTCTCTGTTGCTGGAAGATACGCTAAACTCCCCAAACTCTCTGCCCCGCGACTCAAAGTATAGGCCACCACATTGGCCTTCCCGGGATGGTACAAAATAGTTATATGATAGTCCTTAAAAAGCTCTAACCACCTCCGCTGACGCAAGTTAAGATCCTTCTGTTTGAACAGATGCTGCAAACTCCGGTGATCAGTATAGATCTCGCAATGAACCCCGTACAAATAGTGTCGCCAAATCTTCAAGGCGTGAACAATCGCTGCTAACTCAAGATCATGGACATGATAGTTCTTCTCATGGGTCTTCAACTAGCGTGAAGCATAAGTAGTCACTCTACCCTCCTGCATCAGAACACATCCAATACCTATTTGCGAGGCATCACAATACATTGTGTAAGAACCGGAAGTTGATGTAAGAACTAAAACTGGAGTTGTGGTCAAAGAAGTCTTGAGCTTCTGAAAGCTCTCCTCGCACTCATTTGACCACCTGAATGGAGCACCCTTTTGGGTCAATTTGGTCAAGGGCGACATAATAGATGAGAAACCCTCCATAAAACGACGGTAATAGCCCGCCAAACTAAGAAAGCTCCTAATCTCCGTGGCTGAGGATGGCCTGGGCTAACTATGCCCTATTAGTCTTCGGATCCACCTAAATATCCTCATTGGACACCACATGCCCCAAGAACGCCACTGAACTGAGCCAAAACTCACACTTGGAGAACTTTGAATAAAGCTTCTCCTCCCTCAATATGTGTAACACAATCTTCAGATGCTGGGCATGCTCCTCCTGGCTATGAGAGTACACCAAGATGTCATCAATGAATACAATAACGAATGAGTTCAAATAAGGCTAAAAAACATTGTTCATCAAGCATGAACGTTGTTAGGGCTTCGGTCAGCCCAAAAGACATCACAAGGAACTCATAATGGCCATATCAGGTCTTGAAAGCTTTCTTAAGAATATCCGAATCTGGAATCTTCAACTGGTGATACCCTGACCTCAAATCAATCTTGGAGAACACCCTCGCTCTCTGAAGCTGGATGACTAGATCATCAATGCGGGGAAAAGGATACTTGTTCTTGACTGTGACCTTGTTCAACTGCCTGTAATCAATGCACATCCTCATAGAACCATCCTTCTTCTTCACAAATAAAACTGGTGCACCCCAAGGTGACACACTAGGCCAAATAAACCCCTTATCAAGGAGTTTCTGAAGTTGTTCTTTCAACTTCTTCAACTCTGTCGGTGCCATACGATACGGTGGAATAGGATGAGTGCCCGGCACCATATCAATATCAAAATCAATATCCCTGTCAGGCGGCATGCTCGGAAGGTCTGCATGAAACACATCCAAAAAATCATGCACTACCAGCACAGAATCAATGGTAGGAGTCTCGACACTAACATTCCTCACAAAATCAAAATAAGATAGACAACCCTTCTCAACCAACCGTTGAACCTTCAAGTAAATCACTCTACTAGGTACATAGTCTATAGAACCGCTCCACTCAACCCTCGAAAACCCTGGCATCGCCAACGTCACAGTTTTACCGTGACAATCTAGAACAGCATGACATGGAGACAACAAATCCATACCCAATATCACATCAAAATCAACCATACTGAGCAGCAAAAGATCTACTCTGGTCTCCAGACCCCCAATAGTCATCACACATGACCAGTATACGCGGTCCACAATAATAGTATCGCCCACAGAAGTAGATACATGAACAGATAAAACTAAAGACTCACGGGGCATATCTTGAAAATGAGTGAAATATGAGGAAATATATGAACAAGTGGAACCAGGGTCAAATAATATAGAGGCATCTCTGTGGAAAATTGAGGCAATACATATAATCACAACATCTGAAGCAATGGCATCTGGTCTGGCAGGGAGGGCATAGAAACAGGCATGGCCACCCCCTGATCTGCATCCCCCTCTCAGGAAACCCCTACCTGACTGGGCTCCACACCTAGCTGGTTGGGCGGGTGGAGGAACTGGTGTTGATGACATAGATTGGCTCCTCTGCGGAGCGCGACCTCCCACTATAAGGGTACACTCTCTCCTCATGTGAACAAACTCCCCACACTCATAGCAACTCCCCAGTGCTGGTGTTGGGACTGAAAGGAGCCTAGAGCACCGAGATAACTGGCAGAAGGACTTGGCATAAACGAACGTTGTCCCGATGGAGCACGAGAAGAACTTTATGCTGGAAGGGCACCGAGAGATGAATGGCCCTGCTGATAACTCTGAGAACCATGGCCAGATGATGCACCACGGTGAGCTAGGCGAGCTATCTGAGCATGTTTGAAAGGATGCCTCTACCGTGCTGAACTGACCCCCAGAAGGAGCACCATTAAATCCACCCTATTTGCGAGGCCTCTTGGCCTTCCTCTCAACCCTCTCCTGACCGTGAACCATCTCAATATGTCGAGCAATGTCGACAACCTCATCAAAAGTATCACCTGACACTTTCTCTCTAGTCATAAGTAGTCGCAGCTGATAAGTGAGACCATATATAAACCTCTTAATCCTCTCCTTGTATGTGGGAACCAACCAGATAGCATGACGGTCCAACTCCGAGAATCACATCTCATACTGCGTCACAAATATGTCATCTTGACAAAGCTGCTCAAATTGTCTGCGCAGCTCCTCTCTGCGGGACTGAGGCACGAACTTCTCCAAAAAGATAACGGAGAACTACTGTCAGGTAAGGGGTGCTGCGCCGACCGGCCTACGCCTATCGTAAGCCTCCCACCAACTGAATGCAGTCCTAGAGAACAGAAAGGTAGTGAGCGAGACCCCACTAGTCTCTAGAATACCGGTTGTACGGAGTATCCTCTGACACCTGTCCAAGAAACCATGGGCATCCTCTCCCTCTGCACCACTGAAAGACGAAGGCTGGAGTCTCCCAAATCTCTCCAATCTACGTTGCTCATCCTCAGGCATAGCAGGAACCACATAGTCCTGAGAAAATGCAACCGGCTGGGTTGGTGGTGTCCCTAGTGTCTAGAGTCCCTGTACAACCTGCTCAGGTGTGCGGCCAGCGGGAGTTTGAGTGCCTCTCCTGGTCTGAGAAGTGGATGCGGTCGTCGAAATAGAGTCCGCATGAGCAAGGTCGGTGCACACGGTAAGAATCTGAAATAAGGCCTCCTGAAGGCCAGGAATCACGATGGGCACAGGTGGTTCCTGAGTTGGTCCCGCTGGTGCATCCACAACTGGGATCTAGTCCTGACCTGTGGCAACTGGTGGATCTGCAGGTACTGGCCTAGCTGTTGTGCGGGCTGCATCTCTGCCCCTACCGCGACCTCGGTCTCTCGCGTCCCTAGCTGGTGGTTGTCCATCTTGTCCAGTAGTACGAGTCCTCACCATCTGTGAGAGAATGAAACAACAAAAGTTTAGTTACCAGAATCAATAGATTCGCACGACAAAAATTCAAGAATGTGGAATTTTTCATAAGGGTTCTGTAGCCTCCCAAAGATAAGTACATATGTCTCTGTACCGATCCGTAAGACTCTACTAAACCTGCTCATGACTCGTGAGACCTATGTAACCTAGGCTCTTATACCAACTTGTCACGACCCAAAAACCTAACCTGTTGTGATGGCTCCTATCGTGGAACTAGGCAAGCCGATATTCTCAATATTCTTTCAATATATATAATAGAAGTGAGCTAAAGTAGTTAAATTAACATATGGTTTACATAACCACGGGGTAAAGACCCAAAACACAAGTGCGTAACAATATGCCGACATCGGGGGTGTCACTAAGTCATGAGCATCTAACAACAATCTAAAAACAGAATCTACTACAATTTGTGCCAAATGCCAAAAACAAGAGGAATAAGATGATAGGAAGGAGGAATAAGATGATAGGAAAGAGGAACAAGGACTGGGGACGTCGGTAGCTACCTCGTATATCTTCGAAAGTCAGCCCGCGCACGAACTCAGCGACCGTAGAACCGTACACACAAGGATCTACACATAAAGTGCAGGGTGTAGCATGAGTACAACCAACTCAACAAGTAACAAAATTAAATAAGGAACTGAGAAGCAGTGACGAGCTATGAAAATATAGTTCATTTCAAAAGTTTTCAGTAAATAGTGAACATACTTTCAAATCTGGCAGTTTAAGTCAAATTAGTTCGAGCTCAGATAAAAAAATATGAAACTTCCAGAAATCTCACAACAACAACAAATAGCAACGAAGTGCAACAATAAATAAGAGCAAGTTCAGCCTCTCAAGGCAAAAATCACTCAACTCATCTCAACAGCTCATACTCTCGGCTCTCATCCCTCAATACACACTCTCAATGGGTACCTGCGTTCGCTGGGGGTGTACAGACTCTAGCAGGGCTCCTTTAGCCCAAGCGATATATTGTTGTGGCGTGCAGCCTGACCCAATACTGCTGCGGCGTGTAGCTTGTTGAATTGACTGCTAATTGTTGTCTTGTACTCAATCACTATCTTACTTGTGTATTATATCTCAGCTCTCTCTCATTTCTTGTTGATACTTGTTGTATTCTCTGTTTGGGTTTTTTATTGTAATATTCTGTGAGCTCGAGAGGCTGGAGAGGCTTGTGACTGAAATAGGGCCTGAGTGTCGAGTTGTGAGCTATGTGAGGTATATTGGATCGGGTTGCACGCCGCAGCAGTATTGGATCGGGTTGCACACCGCAACAAGCCTTCGGGCCATATATACTGCTATGGCGTGCAGCCGGATCCAATATACCTCACATAGCTCACAGCTCGGCACTCAGGCCCTATTTCAGTCACAAGCCTCTCTAGCCTCTCGAGCTTACAAAATATCACAATAAACAACCCAAACAGAGAATACAACAAGTATCAACAAGAAATGAGAGAGAGCTGAGATATAATACACAAGTAAGACAGTGACTGAGTACAATACAGCAATTAGCAATCAATTCAACAAGTATACGATCGTTGCGGGTCCCAACAGTGATATCATATGGCCTAAGCATGGTGTCTAACATGAAAGGCAGTCAATTACTCAAACAAGGAGAAACACATAATAATAATGAACTATTCGACTACAGTCTCCCGGGACGGACCAAGTCTCAATCCCTCACAGTGTACGCTCACACACCTGTCACCTAGAATGTGTGTCACCTCTAAATATTCACATCATACAAATTCTTGGGGTTTCATACCCCAAGACCAGATTTAAGATTGTTACTTACCTCAACAGTATAGAAATCCTACTCTGAAATGCTCTTGCCTCTCGAATCAGCCTCCAAATGCCCCGAATCTAGCCACAAACGGTACAACACCATTAAAATAAGCTAAAGGGATCAATCCCACAAGAAAACTATTAAATTAGAACTAAAAATCTGAAATAAGCTCAACTTGGCCCCCCGGCCCACGTCTCGAAACCCGACGAAAGTCACAAAACCTGAAAGCCCATTCACTCACGAGTCTAACCATACCAAATTCATAAAAATCCGACCTCAATTGCCCCTGCAAAACCCCAAAGTTCACTTTCCAATTCACAAGTCCTAAACCCTCATATTTCACTCCAAAATCTCCCTAATTAGGTATAAAATCAATGGGGAAACACCATTACTAAAGATAAATAGTCTCAAGGAACATACCACAGTGATAACCTGGAATTCCCTTTGAAAATATACTCAAAAATCCCCAAACTCCGAGTTCCAAAATATGCAAATGGGGAAAAATCCCAAAGTCTGCTATTTATAGGTTCTACCGAGCAAAACCGCACCTGCGATCCTCATGTCGCTTCTGCGACGCCGCTCCTGCGGTATTTCCATTGCAGGTGCGGATCTCACTTAATCCCCCCCCCCCATATTCCACATCTGCGGTCACCTACTCGCACATGCGGGCTCTGCCCGCTTCTGCGATTCTTCCCACTCAAGCCATTCTCCGCATCTGCAACTCCCCTTCCGTATCTGCGGTTTCGCATATGCGTTCCTTCCTCCGCACATGCGCTTCCAGTCCTCGCTTCTACGGGGCCGCACCTGCGACCTCCTCCTCGCATCTACGGGGCCGCATATGCGGTCTCTCCACTGCAGGTGCGAAACACAAGAACACCAGAAAAAATCAGCCATGCTTAAGTCCAAAATTTCCTTCCGATGGTCATTCGAAACACCCCTGAGGCCCTCGAGACCTCAACCAAACCTACCAATAAGTCATATAACCCCATACGAACTTAGTCGAACCTTTGAATCACTCAAAACACCAAATTACACCCGAATTCAAGCCTAAGAACTTCTAAACTTCCGAATTCCGCAAACGACGCGGAAACCTATCAAACCATGTCCGATTGACCTCAAATTCTACACATAAGTCAAAAATGACACCAAGAACCTACTCCAACTTCCAGAATTCCATTCCGACCCCAATATTAAAATTTCCATTGTCGGCCAAAATCACCAAAATTCCAACTTTCGCCAATTCAAGCCTAATTCTACTACAGACCTCCAAATCACATTTCGGACGCGATCCTAACTCCAAAATCACCTTACGAAGCTAACAGAACTATCAAAATTCAAATCTGAGGTCATTTACCCACAAATAGACATCCGGTCGACTTTTCCAACTTAAGCTTCCAATTAAGAGACTAAGTGTCTTAATTCACTCTGAAACCACTCCGGACCCAAACCAACCGACCTGGTAATACATATACAGTTGTGAAGCACAAAAGAAGCATAAATAGGGGAAACGGGGTTATCACTATCGAAACGACCGGCCGGGTTGTTACACTAATTCACCAATGAACACATACCTTTTGGAGTGTTCAGAATATCTTATCACTCAGTATCAGCCCAGCAGGCAACCTCACAATCACTCAGTATCAGCCCCGCGGGCAACATCACTCAGTAGGTACCTACGCTCACTGGGGTGTGTACAGACTCCGGAGGGGCTCCTACATCCCAATCGCTATAAACAAGCCACATCATGGCATAAATCACTCACAGTATTGGCCCTCGGACTCTCTCGTATCATAACATCCTCACAATATTGTCCCGTAGCCTAACTCAGTCAGACACTCTCAACATGCCCCTTAGGCCATAAATATACCGGGTTCTCGACCCAAAAACAGTGTTTCATTTTCAAGAAATAATATCAAAAATACTCTGAGTGTCAAAACAATTTCCAAGAACAGATTGAGTTAAAATCATAACATATCAAGTGAGGAAAATAGTAAAAATAACCCCCAAGGGGTAAACAGATCAGCACTAGGCCCCAAACATGGCTTACAACCCAAATCATATCAAAATATATCAATACTATTAAGCATAGGCTTAAACATCGGTTTCGCAACTCAATAGTTTCCTAAATAGGGAATATATTTCCAAAGTTCCAATCTTTGCATTCCAAAATCCGTGAAAGGATGTAAGGTCCGGGGTTTCATACCCTCAGGACAGGATTTAAAGACATTACTTACCTCAAACTAGCCCGAAAAGCTACTCCGCAATACACTTGCCTCTCGAATCAACTTCCGAGCGCTCCAAATCTATAAAGATTAGATCTTTATCATCAAATTATGCTTAAGGAATGAATTCCAATTGAAAAATACCAATTTTAGCTCAAAACCCGAAATTAGCTAAAACCCGACCCTCGTGCCCGCGTCTCGGAACTCAACAAATTTTATACCAAAATGTTCTTCATCATCTCACGAGTCCGTACATATAAAGAACGCTAAAATCGGAGTTCGTTTGACCCCTCAAATCGACCCCTAAAGGTCTCATAATCTCAAGCCCTAACCCCATCTTTTTCTACTGATTTTCATGAATTAAACACTGAGATTATGTTCCTTAATCACCTATAATCGAGTTTTAAGGTCCAAAATACTTACCTATATGAAGAACACTGATTATCTCTCTTAAAAATCGCCTCAAAAGCTTCTTCCTGTTCAAAAAATGGTGTAAAAGGTGGGCAAAGGTCGCGGGTGGGTTAAATATATACTGCCCAGGTTTTACTCATCGCGAACACATCAAAAGGACCGCGTTCGCATAGAACAAAAATCCAACAGCCTCATTTTCCTCTTCGCGAACGCGACTAAACGCCCGCGAACGCACAGTACCACCAGCCCCACCTTATGCGAATGCACCCCAGGCCACGCGAACGCATAGAGCAATGGGCCTGGGGGATCCTCAACCCCCCTCTACTCTATGCGAACGCACTGCCATCCCCGTGTTCGCGATGCCCAGCCACTCAACTCATCGCCTTCGCACCTCCTGGCTCGCGAACGCACAGAAAGAAATCCCTCAGCTCCCAGGTCCCCTATGCGAACGCGTGACACCCTCCGCGAACGCATAGGATAAAATTCTCCTGCAACAGCAACACCATGTCAGCCATACCCCAAGGCCAAAAATCACCCCGTTAACCACCCGAAACTCACCAACTCTCACCAACTTAGTCGAGCCTTCGAAACACCAAAAACAACATCAAAACACCAAAATCACATCAAATTCAAGCCTATGAACTTTGAAATTTCTAAATTCCACCAACGATGTCGACTATCCAAAACACATCCGATTGACCTGAAATTTTGCAGGCACATCCAAAATGACATTACGAACCTGTTCCAACTTCCGAAATTCCATTCCGACCCCGATAGCCCATTTTCCACTGTCGACCGGAAATCACTAAAAACTAACTTTCGCCAATTCAAGCCTAATTCTACACCGGACATCACAAAAATATTTCGAACACACTCCTAAGTCCAAATCACCTAACGAAGCTATCCGAGCCATAAAATCCGCATTCCGAGGTCGTTTACCAATAAGTCAACTCTCAGTTGACTTTCCAACTTTAAGGCTATTTTTAAAGACTAAGTGACTAAACTCTCACTACGACCATTCCGATTTCAAGCCTACCAACTCTAACACATCAATAACAATATAACCATTCTATGAAAAGGCAATAATAGCAATAATAATGCAATTTCTACGGAACGACTGACCGGGTCGTTACAAATGTTGGTTGTTATGAATTTTTGTGAATGATTTGAAATGAAAATTTTGAAAAACAACCTTTGAGGTTTTCCAAATTTTTGAAAAAATCTTAAATTTATCTTCAAATGAAAATTAAAATTTCATGGGCAAACGTTGTTTCGAAAAAAGTGAAATATTTTGAAAAAAGAAAAAGTGAAAAATCTTGTATAGCCAAACGGCCCCTTAGAATTAGTGGATTAGAAAGGGTACAATAAACTGTATGCCATTAAATCAGCTGTCTTTAGTATTTATAATTTTCTAAAGTAGGAACTCGTGTTAACTATGCTTTCTATGAGTTTTATACGTTTAAGCATAGAGAATTATAATACTTTTTATTTTATAATAAAAGAATTTTCGTTTCTCTATAGACAGAAAGTATGCAAACTCAGAGAAGTAAACATCAAATAAATTTTTGAACTTTTCTTATATTGGTCTGCTTAGAGAAAGTTTTTTCATCAGCTTTTGGATGAGTAGGAATTGGTTGTGCTTATTTTAGTTAAATTGTGGTTTTTTTTTTCTGGTGAAATTTTCATCTTAATTTGATTGCGTGACGTTAAGAGATTTCTCTGCTAATATACCCACAGCAACTCCAATTAGGAGACGCACATATGCCCTAATAAAGAGGTCCGAGAGATTAGTAATGTCGAAGAAGTATTCGGAGGTATGAAGGGCGAAAATTAAGGTAGAAGGCTAGTGGATAGTCGAGTGTATTTCCTCTTCACACCTATAGCATTAGCATTATTCTGGTATTTTCTTATTTTTAAATTTCTATCATTACATATTATTTCTTTTGCTTCGGTTTTCTTATTACATTGATGTTGTTAATGCATTCTTTTTCCATATCTTCTCCATTATCGTAAAAAAATTATTGTGATTATGCTTTTCTTGAGCCGAAGGTCTATCGGAAACAATTTCTCTACCTTAAGTACGGATAAGATATGCGTAAACATTACCTTCTCCGACACCCCACTTGTGAATTCATTGGGTATGTTGTTCTAGTTTTAAGCTTTCTTTAAGTATTAGGAGTATACAGCTTGTCCAATTCGACTAATAGCATATTTGGACAAGCTTCTAAAATCAACTTATTTTGAAAAGTACTTTTTTCTAAAAGTCTTTTTCAGAAAAGTACTTTTGATGAAAAACAGTTTGTATTTGGCTAATCATTCTGAAAAGTACTTTTGAGCAGCAATTAGTGTTTGACTAAACTTTTAGAAACTGCTTCTAATATTTTTCTCAAAAGAGCTTTTCAAAAAAGTATTTTTGCGGAGAAACTACTTTTTTTTGCTTCTCAAAAACTGTTTCTATTTCTACTCAAAAATATATATATTTTCTTGCTAGAAGCTTGGCCAAGCACTTCTACTTTGAAGAAAAAAACAAATTTTGACCTTGGAGAAGCTTGATCAAACTGGCTATAAATTTGGATACGTTAAACGGGTTACGTTTTGTTAGTAGATTTGACACCCTTATCAAAATAAAATAGGAAATATTACCTTTTATAGCAAAGGTATACACCCTATTTGTTATAAATCAAAATTATTTTAAAATATTATTTTCTATAGGTACCTTTTATATTTTATAACAAAACAAGCATTTATGGTATATACTACCATTGAGGCATGAAATATGTTATTTATGTTTTTCATCTCTCTTAGACAGTTGGACATACCTATTTTTAAGGTGATTGTCGTTACTGTATTCATGAATACATGGCACGAATACATGTGAATACATGCGCGTACAGTTGGACTACCCTGATTTTAGGCGCTTTTTGTTGTTGTATTCATGAATACACGCGCGTACAGCTGGACTACCCTGATTTTGAGGCGCTTTTTGTTGTTGTATTCATGAATACAACAACGCGAATACAACGAATACACAACCGTAACAACTGAATAGTAGCTATTGGAAGTAATTATGTATATGGTAGCAGAGGCGGAGCTAGGATTTTAAGCTTATGGGTTCGGAATTCTAATCTTTTTAAGTTACTCGGTTCTAAATTAATAATCTATACATATTCAATGAATTATTTAAGACAAACACAAGGTTTGAGTCAAAACTATTGGGTTCGGTCGAACCAGCTGGCTACACTCTCGCTTCGCCCTTATATGATAGCTATAGTAAGTTAATAGCCACTAAATAATTGTGGTTTCTGAAAATTCCTTAATAAAATACCCCCAACCTTCTAACTTTATTTAGCTAATTTTTTTGTTTGAAGAGGGGACAACCACAATTATGAGGACAAGAGCTTTAGTTTGTGTTATGAATTTTCAGTGAAATTCTACTTTCCACTCCCAATACGTATTTCTTGAAATATTAGTATAAAAATAGGATGAACTAGTCAGTTTTTGGACTAATTACTTAAAAATAGCCAGTATTTGTTAAGTTATTAAAAAATAGCTATTATATTGCTGCAATAAAGATCGGTCCAGCATAATATACTGGAGTTCGGTGCACCTATGTATGAACTTCCAGCATATTATGCTGGAACTCCAACACGCGGAAAGTTCCAGCATAATATACTAGAGATTCAAGTACATGTGTATGAACTTCCAGTACTTTGTTGGAACTCCAGTATAATATATTGGAGTTCCAGTATATTATGCTGGAGTATTTTTCAGATTTTGAACAGTGTTTTGGTTCAGATTTATCTTTATATAAAAAGCGGTTAAATTTCGATTACTTTAAAAATTGTGACTATTTTTGAATGACCACTTTTAAATTAGGCTATTTTTTAATTTCTCAGGGTGATCATTGGGTGGTTTGATAGGTTATAGGTTAGGTGGGTTAAAAGAGAACCTATTTGTACACGAGCTTAAATTGGCTTCTGTTAAAATGGGCTGCAGTGGATTAAATGTGCTCATTTACTTCATGTATTGTTAAGTGCATTCCTAACTTACAAAAATAGCACGGGCTAACCAGTTTTCGGATTGACCATTCAAAAATAGCTAGAATTTGCTAAGTCATTGAAAAATAGTCACTATTTTGCTGCAATAGAGACTGATCCAGCATAATATACTGGAGTTCGGTTCACCTGTGTATGAACACTTCCGGCATATTATGCTGGAACTCTAACACGCGGAAAGTTCCAGTATAATATATTGGAGATTCGAATACCTGTGTATGAACTTCCAGCATACTATACTGGACCAGTATACTTTGCTGGAACTCTAGTATAATATACTGGAGCTCCAGTATACTTTGTTGGAACTCCAGTATAATATTCTGGAATTTCAGTATATTATGCTGGAGTACTTTTTGGATTTTGAACAATGTTTTCGTTCAAATTTATCTTTACATGAGAAGTGGCTAAATTTCCATTATTTTTGAAATTGTGGCTATTTTTAAATGACCACTTGTAAATCTGACTATTTTTTAATTTCTCCCCAAAACTATAGGTATATTATTTCCGTTTATTAATACATACAATATCTCTTGAGAAAGAAGATAAGAAAGGATTCATTTTTTTCTTTCATCTTGTATCGAAAGATTTTTCGTGTTATACACCACGTTGACAAAAAATCGAGCATTAGAAATATATCTATGTACTGGTTTATGTAAGTAGGAATAAATGAGCCTACAAAGAAACTTGAGTCAACTTTGAACAATAAACGGTAAATCTTTAGATAGCTTTGACTCATGATCACCACCCATTTGATTAAATATGTTAAAATCTAGATTGCCAAGAGAGAAAGAGTATGCGCGCATGTGTGAGAGCTTGTTATTTCTACACCAAGCTATTAATACATTTTCCTAAAATCTCAGGTATGACCTTTTAAACAGGTTGAAATCTCAATTTAGAATAATTGAAATATATAAAGTGTATAATATATACATGTTCCAAAAGACAAATAAAACAAAACAAAATAAAAGGCTAGTTATAAATTAGCAATGTCCTCATTGCTATAAGGGCAAGTCTTCTGTAGTTTCTCCACACTGAAAATGGATTATGGTAAATAGCACACAAAAGGCCTCAAACCAGAAGGGCCTCAAGCATAATAAGTTACAAAATAACTAGCAACTATACCTAAAGATATAAAAAGGCAGCTCGGTGCATTAAGTTCCCGCTATGTGCGGGGTCTAGTTTCTATTGTAAGCAGTCTTACCCTGCATTTCTGCAGGCGGGGTTTTTCCACAGCTCGCTACCTAAAGATATAAAGACTTAAAACATATACCTCCACATAGCTGGTCGATCTCTTGATATAAGGAGAACTCTAGATGATAAGTAATCAAAAGAAGGAGAATACAAATCATCAGGTCCAATTGTTTCTCTCAAATTCTGCCCATTGTTTTGATCCAAAATGGAAGATTGCAATGCATCATCCTTACATGAGTCGAAAACAAATAGCCCGAGTCCACAAACTCCCATAACAAAGTTCGAGTTTGCCCAAACTTGTGTTAAAGCCGTGTGATAGGAGTGAGCATTTGATTCTGGCAAGACATAGTTGCTGCAAAGCCTCTGCTTGCGCAACGAGAACTGCTGGATCTGTGAGGAAACTTGTCTTTTCACAGCAGATTTCACAGTCGTGCAGCCGAGATATAGAGAATCTCCACGAGAGAAAAGTGATTGTACATTTGCACCAACCTTTGGTATTTTAAGACCTATACCAGAAGGGTGACGGAAATCTAATACATTGATGGAATCAGAGGTGCAAAACACGCCATCATTTCCTTCCACATCAGAGGAACTAACCCTGCATCCAAATATGTAGCATTTAGCTTTTGATATGGAGGAAAAGGATTTCCCATTAATTGAACAAAAATTGAGAACTTTGTTACTGTTCTTTAGAATACATAACGGTACTTGACATTGAGAAAACAGCATCCAGAAACTTCTTGAGCAAATTACTACTGTTCCTTCAGGTTTGAAGGCTAGAATTGTACTTGTTGGATGCAATCAAGGATTATATGATATGGTAGATAGTTGATAGCTTTCTACTAGTCATGGGATAAAAACCTGTTCGACTATATGTTTTGGATCAAAGGTTCGAGAATCAAAGGTTGATAGCTGGAAATTCAAGTGTTAGCAACATCATACTTACATGTCTTGGATCTTTTTGCGAGTTACATTCTTTAAAACAGACACAACAAGGCAGCTCCCAACCCCTATTCAATACCAATAAGCAATACAGAACGAACTTTTTCAATCCCCTCGAGTTTATTATGTAATAGAGCAAAGAGTCTTGAATAGCACCTAATTGACATGGACATTTTTTCTTATATCAAGAGAAATTTGAGGCAAGTAATTTGTCGAGTTCCAATTTTAAGTCGGGACATAACCAGCGTAAATTAGGAGAAGTAAAATCAGTTTTACCTCTGTCGAACTCCTCCACCTAGCTCAGCATCTGTATTATTTACATGTAGTGCAGAAATTTGGCGACCAGAGGATGACACAGAAAGCAGTGGTTGAGGACTCATAGAATTGACATCCCATAAAGAGAGACCCTCTGTCTCAGCTATCACTACTTTTCCTCTGCTTCTCCATTGCAAAGGACTTGAGTAATCCATAGCCAACATTGGTCTCTGTAAATCCCATTTCAGTATCTGCTCTCCATCACGAATATCATAAGTTCTGACCATCCTTTGGCAACTAGCACCTGATACGATGAGTGGTCCACAAGGTTTATACCACCATTGCTGATTTTGTGGTGCCATAATTGATGATAGAGTATTTCTCCTATACATTGGATTATTGGGTAATGAAGCAAGGGGTGCTCTTGTAGTACTAAACCCATCATCGACATGAAAGGCTCGCACATCTCTAGTGTAGAAGTCCCAGGAACAAAAACCTGAATCCATGGAATTTCCAGCAGATGCTGCCACAACATATCTCCCTGAGGAACCATCTACACCAGGAGCACGAATTATCCAACAATCTCTCCACATATTTGATGAGACCCCAACAGGAGGTTTATACTCGGCTTTCTCCTGTAATGATAACAAAATGATTATAAGGAAACATTTCTTACGAGCTGAAGGAATTAACTAAAAACTTGGATGCTATAGCCTTATTTAAAATTTAACATATCAGAACAATATTAAAGTTGTATATTAAGAATCATGTGTTAGCAGGAGACATTATTATAAAAGGGCATGTGCGGCTTCAGTTGACATCTTGATATTTAGAGAGATGGGAAGCTAGGAAGATAATACCTCACAATGCACGATATCATGGAAGGAGCAAGAACTGTCATCGTGTGTGAGGAGAACAGATTCTCCCTCAGAGACAAACCACCCTCCGGTAGAAGTCTTACGGCCAATCTCATTGAGCTCATATGTACAACTATCTTCCTGCTCTTCCTCCATGATCATATCTGGTTTATTCTCTTGATCATCAAAACTTTCAAGTCTCTCATCACTTGCCAGAAGATGATCAACACTTTCTTTTCCTTTGAGCTGTTTCGATGAAGAATTTTGTTTTTCCAAACTCGCTGCATCATCCACGTCTTGAACATTGGTAATCTGCAAACAAGCATCCTCACACCTAGTAGTAACTTTAGATAGCTCCTTACTAAGAGAAGCCAAGAACTCCACAGCAATAGGGTTCTCATCAATAGGACTGATAGATTTCTTCTCAAGCTTCACTTCACTAGTTGATTCAACAGATTCAAGTTCCTCGCTTTTGGTACAGCCCATTAATGTCTTCAACGATGTCCTCTCTCTTAACAATTTATGGTGAGGGAACAACCTCGCCTCTAATTGCTCTACATTTAATCCTTTCACAAAGCTTTTACCATCATCCTCAAGTTTTTCTTCCCTCTTTTCACTCAACAAGCCTATTTTATTGTCGCCATCAACTACATAAGACATGACCTTCTCAATCCCGGATATCTTGTCATCAGCATTCACGCTCTCAGTTTTACTGCTACTCAGCAAATCTAATTTTCCATCTCCATCAACTACATTACCCATCGGCTTCTCAATTCCGGATATATTCTCACCAGCATCCACATTTTCATTTTTACTGCAGCTCAGCAAACCTAATTTTCCGTCACCATCAACTACATTACCCATTGCCTTCTCAATCCCGGATATCTTCTCTTGGATATCTGAAATGATCAACTTTGAAGAATCGGGATTATTCATATCCAACATCTCCTTAGTCCTCTTAATATCCGTTGCAATCCTCTTCACTTTCCCTTCCAAGAACGCAAGCTTCTCGTGCAGCTTACTAGGGTACTTATTCACATTCATGCCAACCTTCCCTTGTTCATTTTCACATTTCTCTTTTGAAACTCCAGTATAACTATTTGATCTGGTCACCAATCTCGAATCTTTCACAATAGACTCAACAATATTACCACTCTTTTCAACAATAGATTTCACCTTTAGTTCCTCTAAAACGGGAATTTGCACATTAGACTTAACAATATTCCCACTCTTTTCGACCGAAGATTTCAACTTTACTTCATCTAAAACATGATATTTCACATTAGGATTAACCACGTTTGATTTTATTGAAACTGAGCTTGAGCTAAGCTCTTTTGTATCACAAAATTTAGAAACCTTAACTTCAGATTTCTTGATTTTGTCAGACTTTACATCAAATTTTCCATAAAGTTCACCACTTTTCTCCATTTCTTTCAAAACCCTACTCCCAATCTCACTCACTTTGTCATTCAAAACCCTAGAATTTACTGAAACCTTAGATACCCTAGATGTTTTCGACAAAGTCTTAGAAAACTCCGATGGACTAGAACTCCTACCTCTCGGCACCGACGACGTTGACAACCTCGCACGTGGCTCGGCACGTGACACTCCTCCTTCAACTGCGTTGGCTGTCGCCGATGACGATGCTGCCCTGTCCATTCTCGGCATGGCACGTAGCGTCGGTTTTTGATTGGCTGACGCCGTCGCGGCACGAATCCGAGATGTGGGTCTCGGGTTTTCTTTACCGGCAGACTGCCGGAGACTCTCCCCGGCGTTAGACGTAACGGAACCAGATTTGCTGGAAAGTGGGGTTAGAGTTTTAGTGGACGGAAGCGCGGTGATCTTCACGCCGGCGCCGGCGCGGTCTTTTAACCGGCGGACTGATGTTGACGTCGACATTTTTAATTTCTTTTTTCTTTTTTTTGGTTTTTTTAATAGGGAAATGGGTTTGTGAAATGCTTTTTAAAGGTTTATGAGTGTGTTTATTAAGGATGTTGGAGAAGGAAAAAAGGAAAAGATATTGAGGTATTGTTTAAGAAAAGGTTAGAGATGCGATGGGTGAAGAATGAGCGGGAATTTGAGATGTTTTCAAATTTTTTAGATCTTAAATTCAAATTTGCGCGTTGGGGTAACTTTTGTCATTTACGGTAGAAGCCAAATAAGTTGGAGAAACAATTTTGATGTAAAAACAGGGTTTAGCTAATTTTTAGACTGGTCATTTAAAAATAATCAACGTTTTTCAAGTTATTGAAAAATAGTCACTATTTTGCTGCAATAGAGACCAGTCCAGCATGATATACTGGAATTCGGTGCATTTGTGTATGAACTTCCAACACATTATGCTGGAACTCCAACACGCGAAAAGTTCCAGCATAATATACCGGATATTCGAGCACATGTGTATGACCTTTGCTGGGATTCCAGTATATTATGCTGGAACTCCATTATATTATGTTGGAGTTCCAATATACTTATGTTGAAACTCCAATATAATATATTTGAGTATTTTTCGGATTTTGAACAGTATTTTCGTTCAGATTTATCTTTACATGAAAAGGAGCTGAATTTCGATTACTTTTGAAAGTGTTGCTATTTTTGAATGACCACTTATAAATTTGGCTATTTTTGAATTTCTCCCAATTTTGATGGATGTTTAGACACCGGGCAAAATTGTCTTCCACCTATAAGACACCATTTCGAGACGTGAAAGTAATCACGTGTGCGATTTTGGACCTTGGGTGAAGAAGAGATGTTTTATGCATCAAGATGCTATTCAGGACACTGGGTAAATATTGTCCTCTTAATTATATACGTATCCCATTTGGTCACTAATATGTGTTTTAATATTTTTATACGCCCCTTTAAAAATATTGAGCTTATTGGAATCTTCTTAAACTAAAAAGTGTCCGAGCTTTAATTGTAAAAGTATTTGTTAAAACTATCATTTATCTTTTCTTTAAATGCTTCACTTAATTAATACTTTATTAATTATACAATACGAGAGAATTTAGAGAAAAATAGGTTATATCACTTTCAAAAAAGTCAAATGTTTTGAAATAAAATTTGGGATAGAATGAAATAATGAACAATCAAGGACTTTTGAGTGAATGAAAAATACGAAAATCTAGGAATTTTTTCCTATTTGAAGCCAAAATTACTGGAAGATAATTAGGAGATTAATTTTTAACGAAAATTATTAGTGAGGGATTGTATAATAATTGACGATTAGTTTAGTCTAACTTAATCCAATTATGTTCAACGGCGAATTAGTGTAAAGATTAGTATACGTGGATTTCTACTCAGCTTATGTTTACTTTTTTCCTTGCAGAAACAACCTCGAACGTTAGCTCCCGTTTAATCATAGATTTTGACCATCTTTTTTCAAAAAAAATAAATAAATATAGTGTTTGTTCACGGAATATGATCAATTTTAAAACAAAATTGAATTTTCTTTTTAACTTCCCAAAAACTGTTTTAGGGCAGTTTTTGGCTGAACTTTTTTCTTCCATTCACAAACTTCAACTTTTTGTCAAATAAAATGCATGTCCAAACATAACTTTAATTTCAAAAAATTATTTTTAGTGTTTGCACATAGATTTGGTTGAAACTTTTTAAAAAAAATTGAAATTGTGTTGAAAAATAATGTTTTAAAGTTGAAGTAAACTCCTCAAAAGTTGAAATGGTATTTCATGCTTGATGCAAACAAAAGTTAAAAAGCCTATATTATGTAGTACTAACATTTACGATATTCTAGCTAATGCTTTCATTATTCATCATTGTACACACTAAAACTTCATTGGACTAAATTCATCCTACAAAAGTAGGGGTACATCTTACATTTAAGATGTATAGTAGCAACAATTCGGTATAATTTCACAAGTGGAATCTCATAAGGGTAATGTGTATCTCTTCAAACTTTATCCCTATCTTGAGGGTTGAGAAATTATTTCCGATAGAACTAGGGATGGCAATGGGGCGAGCGAAGCGGGTTTGGCAAAACCTACAAAAATTTCAACCCGTCCCTCCTCAACCCGGCTCACATAGTTATTTTTTTACTTTTCAACCCACTCGCCCAGCCCAGCCCTGCCCCACTTCTCACTTCTCCATTTTATATTTAAGACAATTGACTTTATTAATGCGATATCTTGACTTATGTAATGTCATTTTGGTGAGACCTATGCAAATTGGTTAATTATAAATCAAAATAGTATTCGTGCTAGTGAAGAAGAATGTGAAATTTTAGTTGAAATAATTGCTTTGTTTCAAAAAAGTTAAAATTCAAAGTTGTCCCCCGCATTGAACCCGCAACCCGCCCGCCCCGCTTTAAAAATTTAAAAATGGTTTAACTCGTCCCGCCCTGCCTCATTGTCATCCCTGTGTATTAGTCCAAATTAAAATTAAGGTTCAATAACGTTAGATTTATTCTTCAAGTCACAAAACAAATCCATTTAATGACTTAACCACAAGATCCGTTTAAAATTCACTTTTATCACAATCTGTTAAGTCAAATTTAATTTAGAGCGAATGAGATCATGTTAGGTGTTTGAATGTGGTCGCAATCAAATTGAAGACCACTTGAAGTCTTTTAGATAATTATGTGACATATTCCCGCCAATCAAATACAGATTATCATAAATTACAGTTGATCAGTTTGTAGATTAAAGTTCTATATTGTGATTGTTTGTCTTCCACACAATTTATAAATAGATTCACATATCTCCCTCAATTCATCTCAAAAGTTCTAAGAGAAGGCGAAGGCGAAGACATCATCACATAGCCTTCTTCATAGTTTTATTATAAAGCAAGGATAGTGTATAACGAAAAATACGATAGGACACGTGGCCGCTTAAAAGAAGGACACGTCGAACATTAGATGGGGATGGTCACCGAATATAACTATTTCGCTTGTCACCGGAAGGAATAACGATCGTAAAGCGAGTATTAAATGCTCTGCGCCCGGTAACATTTAATACATAATATTTTGCAGCATTAAAGATGATGGCCCGTTAAATGAATTTGGCATTTATGACTAACGTTACATCTTCGTGAATGACCTTCATAATTGACATTAAAGAGGGACATGATCCTAGGTCTTTTTCCCTTAGACATAGCCATAAATAGGGAGCTTAGTTATCATGGTAAAGGAGACGAATTTTCTAGCTAACTTACACTACATTCTATACATTATTTTAATACAATTTCACTTTCTTGCTTCTTGATCTTATCATTGTTGTGCCTGGAAACCCTGTTACCAGACTCATTAGCTCTGTTGTTTCATCTACATTCTAAGGCTAAGTATTTTATATTTCATCAGTTATTTCATTGCTTTTTGGGATCAAATTAACTCACTTGTCTAGAAACTACGAACGAATTCAACTGTACGACTTTTTGAATAAACAGTTTGGCGCCACACCTTGGGGTCTAGACAAGCGTGTAGTTAAATTGATCCTTGCCTTTTTTACTAACATGTTTGATTATTTTGTCTTAGAAAAAATCACAAAATAAATGGCACATAACACTGTTAACGGCACACACAACCCTAAAATTCAAAGGGAACAACCTCATTTCGAGGATACAATCAGTGACACTCGCAATGAGGGGAATAATGCCACACTAATGCATGATGGGCGGTACCCTCGACAGGTTCGGGAGAGGACTCCTGATGATGCTGATGAGGAGCATGTAGCGGATGCAGTGAGGGTCCTGAAAGAGCAACAGACAATCATTCTAGGCCATTTCACACGGCAGGATCAGGTTATGACGGAATTAAAGCAAGCGTTAGGTGCTTCAAATAATGCGAACAGGCAAAATCCAATTCCTCCCGAGGTTCCCGAAAACCAAACAACGCAGAGAGTCTACAACAACACTCCCAAGGGTGAAGTTGGCTCCGACGAGGCCGGGGGGAGTAGATCCGGCATCAATAACGATAACGACCAATTGAAGGAGGAACTCTTGCGGTTTATGAAGGAAGTAAATGCCTGCATTGATCAAATCCAAGCCGCACCACCAGTGTTGAAAGGCCCGAACTCAAAGAAATATATTCAATTATCGTACAAGCCAAGTACGGCCCCAGAATTGATTCCGAAGTGGTTCAAAATGCCCGAAGTGCCGAAGTATGACGAAACTTCAGATCCACATGAGCACATTATCACTTATACAACAACGATGAAAGGAAATGATTTGGCTCCTCACGAAATTGAGTCTGTGTTGCTGAAGAAATTTGGTGAAACTCTCACGAGGGGAGCTTTAACGTGGTATTCATTATTGCCCGAGCATTCCACAGATTCCTTTGAGATGCTCGCGGATTCTTTTATCAAGGCTCATGTTGGTGACAGAAAGGTACAGGACCGAAAGGACGACAGATTCAGGATCGCGCAGGAAGAATTCGAGTTATTATGGGATTTCGTTACTCCGTTCTAGAAGGAATGGATGTTGCTAGCGACAGTCCTGGGTGAATAGGCAACTGAAGTGTTCACCAAAGTATTAAAGCCGAGAAGTTTGGACGCTTCCCAGAAATTGAAGGAAAGTATGCTTTAATTCCAAGCAATGACGTGGGCGGATGTCCACAACCGATATGAGTCAAAAATAAGGATCGAAGACGATCAGGTTGGCTTTCCATCGTCGACCAAAGGACGGGAGAAGAATAGAGAGAAAAACGAAAGATGATATCGACATAGATAGATGAACTTTGAGGGGTCAGTTTTTGCCCTACGAATGGACAGAAGGTCGTGGCAGGAGCTTCCGGACAGTAGACAAGTTCACCATTGATAAAAAGACCGATCATGTCCGGAACAACATATCGTCGCAGGATAGAGAAATCTCGGGGTCGCGAAGAATTCCTATAAAGGAAATTCCATTTGGGAATAGGACTGCACCCGAAACTCAAGTATGCTTTTATTGAATTTCCTAAAATTAACGTTGATTGTTTTGCATGGTCGCACGAGGATATGACAGGAATACCAACCGAGATATCCATGCACAAGTTAAGCTTGGATCCCAATATACCTCCGATAAGACAAAAGAAGTTCCATATTGTTGAAGCAAGGAATAAATTCGTCAAGGAAGAGGTAACCCATTTACTTAAGATCGGCTCAATCCGAGAGATAATATCAAGACTGGCTAGCCAATGTATTAGTAGTACCTAAGAAAAATAATAAATTTCGCATATGCGAAGATTATAAAGATCTTAATAAGGCGTGCCCCAAAGACTCATTACCATTACAAAAAATCGATCAAATGATTGATGTTATGGCCGGGCACGAGTTAATGAATTTCCTCGATGCTTATTCTAGGTACAATAAAATCAAGATGAACCCAGAAGATCAGGAAAAGACTTCGTTTATAACAAATTTTGGTATATATTATTACTATGTGATGCCCTTCGGGCTAAAAATGCCGGAGCCACTTATCAACGTCTCGTGAATAAGATGTTCGAAAAACAAATAGGAAAGATTATAGAAGTATATATAGACGATATGCTCGTTAAATCTTTTAATGCAGGTGGCCACTTGAAGCACTTGCAAGAAACATTAAACATCCTGAGGGAGCACAACATGAAACTTAACCCCGAGAAGTGTACGTTCTGGGTCAGTTCGGGTTAGTTCCTAGGATTTCTAGTCTCACGGAGAAGAATTGAGGTAAATACCGAAAAATCAAGGCCAAAGAGGACATCCCGGATTAGTTGTCTAACATAAAGGAAGTCCAGAGACTCACAAGGAGATTTGCAGCTCTGAGCAGGTTAATCTCCCGTTCATCAGAAAAATGTCATCGCTTCTTCGCACTACTAAAAAAGAAAAACAATTTTGAATGGACACCGGAGTGTTAGCAAGCTTTGAAGGATTTGAAGAAATATTTGTCAAGCCCTCTGTTGCTCTCAAAACCAAAAGAAGGTGAAATGTTGCTAGTCTACCTCACGATTTCAGAAGTTGTGGTAAGTGTAGTTTTTCTCCGAAAGGACGAAGGTACGCAATCTCATATTTATTACGTTAGCAAAATTTAATGAGAGAGAAAACTCGCTACCCACATCTGAAAAAACTGGACTTAGCTCTCGTAGTCGCCACTCGGAAGCTAAGGCCCTACTTCCAATGCCACCCGATAGTTGTGGTGACTATTTTCCCTTTGAGGAATATCCTTCATAAACCCGAGATCTCGGGTAGATTGGCCAAATGGGCCGTCGAAATGAGAGAATTCAATATAGAGTATAAACCGAGGACTGCAATTAAATCTCAAGTCTTGGATGACTTTGTGGCTGATTTTAGTCCAGGACTATTGCCTCTGGCGACTAAGGAGGCAATAATGGTGTCAGAATCTACATTGGGAGTTTGGACCTTATTCATGGACAAAGCTTCAAACGTAAAAGAGTTTGGGCTCGGAATAATGTTAATTAAGCCATAAGGGTAAACCTTAAGGCAAACCATCAGAACGATTCGTTTATAAACAATGAAGCAGATACGAAACTTTGATTGCAGGCTCGAATTATCCTGGGGACTTGACTCTAAAGTCATCGAATCAAATGTGATTCGCAGTTGGTGGTAAATCAAGTGTACGGAATTTTGACACCAAAGAGGAACGTATGCAACAATACATGGTAAAGGTTCATGCTCTATTGGCACGATTTCAGGAGTGGTCCATAACTCATATCCCGATGGAAGATTACGCAAAAGCAGATGCATTGGAAAATTTGGGCTTATCAATAGAAATCCAAGGATTGGAATCAGGGACGGTAGTACAACTGATAAGCTCAACCTTGGACACAAATGGTTACTATGAGGTGAATTCGACTAGTTTGGTTTGGGACTGGAGAAACGAAATAATCGATTATATCGAGCATGGAAAGTTGCTTGAAGACCCCAAAGCATCAAGAGTGTTACGCGCCAAAGCTGCATGTTATAGCTTCAAGAAGGGCCAATTGTACAGAAAATCCTTTCAAGGCCCGGTGTTTAGGAGCATCAGAAGCTAACTATGTCATGAGAGAAATCCACAAAGGGATATGCAGCAACCACTCAGGTGCAGACTCTTTGGTGCTGAAATTAGTTCGGGCACCACATGGAACAAGATGTCAAAGACTTCGTATGAAAATATGATAAGTTCCAACGCTACGCACCACTAGTACATCAACCAATATAACCCCTACATTCGGTTCTGTCCCCGTGGACATTTATGAAATGGGGGATGGACATCGTCGGACTACTACCACCGGCTCCCAGAAAGGCAAAATTTCTTTTAATTTTAACTGACTATTTTTCTAAATGGGTGGAAGGAGGTCCTTATCAGAAGATACGAGAACGCGAAGTGGTCGACTTTCTGTGGAAAAATATAGTTTGCGGATTTGGAATACCAAAAGAGATTGCATACGACGATGGGCCGATGTTCATCGACGCAAAAGTTACAAAGTTCCTTGAAGACTTGAAGATAAAGAGGATTACCTCTTCACCTTATCATTGAGCGCAAATGGTCAAGCGGAGTCAACAAACAAAGTGATTATTCAAAACCTCAAGAAAAGGTTGGAAGCGGCAAAAGGCAACTGGCCCGAAGAATTACTTGGGGTTCTATGGGCCTACCGAACAACGGCCAAGTCAAGCAGGGGAGAGACCCATTTTTTCCTTGTATACAGTTCAGAATCTTTGATATGCGGTAGAAGTGGGGGAACAAACCTTAATGTATTTTGAGGCCAACGAAGCAATGCTAATCAACTTGGAGCTACTCGAGGAACGCAGGGACTTGGCGCATGTCAGAATGACGGCTCAAAAGTAAAGAATGGAGCGATATTATAATCGAAGAGACAACCTATCATATTTTAAAGTAGGAGACTTGGTATTGAGGAAGGTAACTCAAAACACCCAAGAACTCAATGCGGGCAAGTTAGGCCCAACATGGGAATATCGGGTTTCAGCTATCACTGGGAAAGTATCATACGAGTTGGAGAACCAATATGGAGACAAGTTACCCAATAACTGGAATGTGGCTCACCTCAAAAGATATTAATGCTGACAAATAACAGTATAACAAAAAGTATGTGCTACATTCTTTTTCCCTTCGATCAATTTTTGTCCCAATTGGGTTTCTCTGGCAAGTTTTTTAATGAGGCAGCAACGGAAATCATACTACGAAGACAACAGTGATAAGACCTTTGATAACAAGGCAAACGAAAAAGCTTCCACTCGGGGAAGATTAGATAATCTTTGCTTCGATAGCAAATTCCCACGGGGAAGTTATGTTTGCTACCAAATAGAGGTTACCCAATCGTTCACGAGCACAAACTACGAGAGTACTGTTAGGTATTCTTTCGCTCGATAGCATGGGTTCCTAATGGGAAAGAAGATATGTTGTCGAGTGAAGGATTACCCATCAATTCATTGGTGGGATCTTCGAAGATACAAGACTTCCAGTGTTCCAATTCCCATTCTTCGCATTCGAACACTGGGGGGAATGTATGAGGTTACGGCAACACTGAATGCCACGTGAACCGAGGAACGAAAATTCGAAACATAATACATCATCGGGACCCGGGACTGCGCAGCCAGCCCTGTAGAAACAAGTTGTACAAGATAGCCACAAGTCATGGCAATTTCTTTATAGCCACAAGTCATGGAAATTTCTTTTCTGCATAGAAAAATGCTTATGTACTTCTGAAAATATAAGGAATTAAATGAAATGAAATCCTTTTGTTTTTATCTTGTTTCTTGTCTGAACGATGAGTTAATTTTACCATTTGAAAGTTAAAAGATTACTTCAAATGTTTGTGCTGTAATGAACAGGAGACGTCCTCTTCAATAGCACCGTAAACATAAGAGGTCCCTCTTTTATAAAACCCCTCACGTTAAAGGGTGGTTCCAGAAGAATCAATGCCCGGAATCCATAATGCCATTGGGGAAAATACACTTGAAGCTGCATACGAAAAAGATGCAAAAAGCAAGTAACTTGCGCAAATACTTATTGAAACCCTCATGTAAAAGGGATAGTACTCAGAATGGAAATGCTTCGAAGAAAAAGCATCCGAGATTACACATAATAAAGCGCGAACAGAACGACATGCGCATAATACTTGAGCAAGTACAAAAGTTAAAGACTTGCATGAATATTCAGACGGAAGTAATACTCAAACGATACTTGAGCAAAAAATATATTTTATTTACAAGAATGAGCCAAAATAAATACAAAGCGGGAAAAGACAAGCAAAGCTAAGCTGTAGCGTCTCCGAAACCATAAGGAAGAGAAGTATCCGCATCCCCGGGAGTAGTAGATGGATACACCGATGGCTCAACATTTTCTCCAGCTTGGTCTTTGGCGTTATCACCTTCCAATCCCTCTTCAGTTTCCAAAAACTCAAAACCGGAATTAGAAGGACCTGGAGTGTCAAACTGCGCCGGTCCATTTTCTGCAGCCAACTCAAGCTCTTGGCATTAGAAATTTTGGCATCAATGTCAATGATATCAGTATTGGCCTCTTCCAAGATTTTTCTCCTTATGCCATACATGGAATAAATTTTTCAACAATGAGGGAAGCCGCTCGGCGCTTGAATTCTTCTTTGAGTTGAGTAACTTCGCTAGAATGCTTTTCCCGGGCGGATCTAGCAGATTTGAGACTGACGTCAAGCTCATGGATAGTTGAACTATAAAGCCTATTATGCTCAATAGATTTCCTGTACTTCTCCTGCAACTGGGCATGTTTCGCTCCCGGAGCAGCAAACTCTTCATTTTTGGAGTTCAAAGTTGCCTCCAAACTAATCACTCTTTAGCGGAGGCATCCTCACGATCGGTTGCAGCAAGAACGGCGTTCTCGATTTCTGCCCATTTAGCCTTGGCTTCATCAAATATAACCTCATCGGCCCAATTTCTTGGCTAACGGTTACTACTTCTTTCTCACTTTACTGTAAACAAGCCTCCAAGACAATGGCCTCGGTAGCCTTGGTTTCCAGTTCCGAGAGGCGGAGAACAATCTGGTCCCGTTCTGCCAAAAGTTGATCCTGTTCAGAAGTAAGTTCTTCCTTCTCACAAATAAGCCTTTGAAAGACCTCAAAAGCAAGAAAGTTGGCATGCAAGACAAGAAGAGGTAAAACTTAGGGTACATTTGTTCAAAAGTAGAAGAAATAACAAAGGAAGAAAGAAGCATACTGCTGCGGCGTTATGCATGGCATTGTTTAACAAACACTTTCCCCAGAGAGTCTAAATCTTTTCCTAATCCTTATTTGAAGCCAAAGGCTTCAAATATTTTGCAAGCTCCACTGGCCGAGAATGAAGATTGCACCCGGTAGAGACTGAAAGAGTAACATTCCTCCTCCTCTATGGATCTTCAGAAGGGGAGACATAATTTTGCCCCAAATTCCCATGAACTGGGGATTGTGTAGGAGGGGCACCTTCTTTATGGTCAGGCACGTCCGATAGAGATGATGTAGCAACTGATGTTGGAAGAGTGGATGAAGATGGAAGTGATGTAGCAGTTGTTGGTGATGGTGAAGGTGGTGATGAAGTTGAAGGAGTTGAAGAGTGAGAAGCAACTGCATCAAATGTAGTGCTGGTTATTTGATGCTCGCCAACCAAAGATGGTATGGACCCGATACTCATCTTCGCAGTACCGGTTACAACAATTGGGGGCCGAGAGCGAGAGTTTGCATTATCTACTAAATCAAATTCTACCCAAAGTGTTGAGGCGTCATCTTCAACTTTTGTAATTGTCTCAATAGGCCGGGCATCATGTTGAGATGATGAGGATTTTATCCTTCTATATAAAGAATCTCCCTCATCACTAGCTTCTTCATCATCGTCGATCATCACATTGTCTATGACCGTCCCTAAAGGGGGACCAGTCACCATCGCCACTAGAGATGACTCGGGGGCATCAAACTTTGCCCTCTTATTTTTTTCTTCAGTCGCAAAGGAATGTCTTCTTTTTGGTTGCTTGTTCTCTGGCCGGGGATTCCGTGAAGAAACGTTTGTGCACGAAGCAAGCCCTGAGACGCCTGTTCGAGTATGTGCCACCTGAAGCAGCCTTGCAGCATCAACATGGTCAGCCAAAACATCCTCCTCAGGGACATCGACTGAGTCCGCAGGTAGACGTAATTTCGTGAACAAGTCAGAAGGGTTCAACCATGTTCTTCATATGCAAAAATTGGAAACGAGGTAAATTAAAGTTACCATGATTTTTGTCCTTCCACCCATATTTAATGGACAACTCTTTCAACAAAAGGGTTTCGGGCGTTGTGACGTCCAAAATCGTTTTAATCCACCAGTCCAATCCCTCTACCACCGGTGGGATCCATCAATTCATTGAAACAAACGAAGATTAAAGGATCAATACAAGCATGAACGAATATTTAGTAGGGAAAAGTGTATTAAAGGGAACTTACGAGAGCGGTTCCAAGCAACCAGAAATGATGAAGTCGTTGTTGTAATAATGTCACTAATGGCAACTGCAACGAACCGTTCCATCCACCAACTGTCGTTGTCATCATCCATGCTAAACAGTAAAGCCTGGTGGCCACGCTTGCAAAGGCTTATCATTCCCCTGTGGAAGATTTTGGGGGAATAGAGATTCATCATGTGAGCTAGGGTTAGCTCTTCTCTAGTTTCTAGGCACAGACGGCGAGGGCAGGCGACCGTCCTCCACACTAAAGGACTTACTTGTGCCAAGCATACCTGGTAGCGAAGGCGAAACTCCGCAATCACGGAATCAAGTTCTCTGCTCAAAGAAAAAAGTAAAGGGATACATATAAAAATATGTGAATCCTTCCCGGGGAAGGGTCACTCGCTCCGATAGGTCAGGAGCAATGATGCCCAACTCATGACAGTGGCAGTCTTCCTTCACGGCATGAATGTTGGAAGGGAGAATAAAAGAAGGTTACCTACTAATGGCCCATGTGCGAGGGTTAGCAGTAGGAAATTGCTCTTCAAAATCCTTCAAAGTACTAAGACTTCTTGGGATGATGGAACCCACTGTTGGAGGAACAGAATCCGCGGTTTTGCTTTTCCCTTTGAAGAACTAACACATTTTGAAGAGGGAGCCATTGAAATAGAAGAAAGGAAAATTTCTAGTTCGATGAAGATTAGATAAAAGTTAGGAAATAGAGATGCAAATTAGAAGTTTGAGAGATTATGAAGTACATAAGAGAAGGTTGATGTGTATAAGTAAAATTTTGGCAACTAAATTTATGGCCATGATTACCTCGATAATCGGCATAAGTTGTGCTAAATTGTGGGATGACGCGTGATCGGGGCATTAAATGCGGAGAGACGTGCATCTAATCAACTGAAAGAGAAATTAAAAGGGAGTTAGAGTAATTCCCTCCAAAAAGGTGCTTTCTACCAACTTCTCGGTAACTCAAGATTGTGTCACCAGAAAGGAGAGGGACTATCTGTATAGGGAAAAATACGACATGACATGTGGCCACTTAAAGGAAGGACACGTGAAACACAATATGGGGATGGTCACCGAACACAACTATTCCTCTTGTCACCGGAAGGAATAAAGATCATAAAGGGAGTATCAAATGCTCTGTGCCCGGTAACATTTAATATAGAATATTTTGCAGCATTAAGAATGATGGTCCGTTACAAAGAATTTGGCATTTATGACCAATATTACATCTTCATCAATGGCCCCCATAATTGACATTAAAGAGGGGTATGATCCTAAGTCTTCCTTTATACCATAAGGCCATATCTACCCTTGCCATTAACCAACCTTTTGTAAATACTTCCACCTAACGAAAAGCCACCAAATTCAAAAAAAGACCCATTTTTTAAATACCCATTAGTAACACGTTAAATCCCTTTTATTTACTGTACTTCTTCCTTACATATTAGCCATATTCTTCGTAGTCACTTGTTGAACTCAAGAAGTGAAAGCCATAAAAGTACCGACAACCATATTCTTATAATATCCTTATTTTACGTTTATTATATTCTACCTTTTCCATTTTATTTCTTTTCTTCTAGCTTCTATCTTTGTTTTTCTCACCATGTCAAACTGTACCAAGTATTCACTATGATTTTTTTTCCACCATGACTTGAATGTTTACAACATCTTATTAGGTTGACAGTTCTAAAGTCTTAAGGCAGCTATCGAGGTATTTCTTCCTCTAGCAGTGAGCCTTTGATGATGAGTATTAACGCACCATGATTTTATTATTCTGATTTAAGCATTTGGACAACGAGTAATTATCGTCAAATCACTCCCTAAGAACCAAAGTTAGATTCCAAACTATGAGATGTGATATTCATAACTCTTAGTAACAACTGAACTTATAATGAATAAAATTAGAAAATAATTAGAGGAGATTCAATTTAATATCCAGCTACAGTCTAAGGAACTCATCAAGAATGAAAGAAAGTACACCAACAAGTTGGAAAGTAACTTAACAACCTAAGTACACTAACTTCATGTATTAACCAAACACAAGTATTGTTAAAGTATATTTAAGTTGTTACCAACATAAAAACCAACTTTCAAGTGTGCATTATAGTAGACAAAGGGATGTTATATTATAACCACAAAAAAATACAACCGTAAGTGATAACATGACATCCTAATGTCACCATGAATAACTAAAAACAAAAAATATGAGTTCTTACTAATCCTACTGTCATCATCATTCTCGGTATCTCTGTAAATGAATAAAATATGTTAAGACATCTCAGAAATCTAGGTTCCGTATTTTTTATGTGATGGGTTTAACGAGTTATGTGTTAATAGTTTTTTTAAATGATTATTTTATTAAACTGGTGGATTTCTGTTGGATGGAGGGTATTTTTAAAAAGTTTTATTAACGTTAAGGCTAGATATGTCCCTATAGTATAACGGAGGGTAGATGTGAATAATATACCAAAGTGGAGGGGTATATTTGATCATTTTCCCTTTGTAATTTGTTGTTAGTATCTCACTTCGGCACAAATTCTATATAGAATTTGTATTTCAAGTGTCAGTTCTTGAATTGAAGATTAGTATGTGTATCGTATCCTAGTGCCGAACTTTTAGCTTAAAATTTTGAATGTACTCAATGATATGGAAATATTGGCCTTTTTGCCTTACTACATGTTTCATCTGTTGCTATTTGATAAATTCCACCATTAAAGGGTGGAGAATTGAAGCTTAGATCGAATCGAAGGAGAAAGAAGAAGATTCTAGGAGAAATTGAATCTCAATTGCAGAGAATGTAAAAGATTACAATGACTAATGATGCTAACATACTGTACATGTGAGTATATATAATTAACACCTACTCCACTAACTAATTAACTAACTCTCCTACAGTACACAACTGTCGCCTAACTAACCTTTTCACCCTCTAAGCTTTCAACTTCACAACTGTCACGAGCTGTCACTCTAGACATGTCAACACCCCCCCCCTTCAAGATAGGTTCCATGAATATGTTCAAAACACCTATCTTGCACATCTGGTGGTGATGCTGCACACTCCCAAGTCCCTTAGTTAACAAGTTTGATTAATGTTCTTCTGTTGGGACATAAACAGGTTGAATCAATCCCTCTTGCACCTTTTCTCTTATAAAATGACAATCGATTTCTATATATTTGGTTCGTTCATGAAACACTGGATTGCTCGTTATCTCTATTGCTTTTTTACTATCAGTGAACATCTGAATTGGAATGGATAATTCAACTCCCTGTTCCTTGAAAACTCTTAGCAGCCAGATCAACTCAGAAACTGTTAGTGCCATACTCCTATATTCTGATTTTGCTGAACTCCTTGCTAATGTACTTTTCTTATTTGACTTCCACGAGACTAGAGACTCTCCAACCTTTACTAAGTAACTTGTTACTCACTTCATTGAGTTTGGGAAACTTTCCCAATCTGCATCACAATATGCTCTTAAAGTCATATCTCCATTTGCACTCATAAGAATGCCTAATCCTGGTTCATTCTTCAAGTATCTCACCAATCTATGTGTTGCCTCCAAGTGAGAATTCTTAGGAGCTTTCATAACTTGGCTTAAAGTCTGCATTGTATAGGAAATATCAGGCCTAGTTAATGTCAAATACAAAAGCTTCCCTATAAGCTTTTGATATCCTTTGACATCTGTGAGTGCTGGATCATCCTTCAAGTTGCAATGTTCATCATATTCGACTGTTGTCAACTTCGTGTTTTTCTCCATTGGTGTAATTGTAGGTTTTGACCCTGCTAGTTCCAATTCTCCTATCAGTTCCACTGCATATTTCCTTTAACATGGTAATATGCCCTTTTGTGATCTACTAACTTCAATTCGCAATAAGTATTTCAAAAGACCTAAGTCCTTAATTTTGAAGGCCTTGTGAAGTATGATCTTGGCTTCTTGAATCAGAGTTGCATCATTTCCTGTGATAAGGAGGTCATTAACATAAACAAGGATGATGACAATATTAGTATCTTTCCTCAAGGTGAAAAAATAATAATAATGCTTGTTTTGTACAAAGTCTGCATTTAACAGTCTTTCAGTAAGTTTCAAGTTTCATTGTCTTGGCGCTTGTGCAAAGTCTGCAATTAACAGTGCTTCAGTAAGTTTCAAGTTCCACTGTCTTGATGCTTGTTTGAGCCCATACAAGGATTTGTGTATTCTGCAAGCCTTGTTCTCCCCTTGAGTACTAAAACCTGGTGGAAGTTGCATGTAAACTTCGTCATCGAGATCATCTTGAATGAAAACATTGTAAACATCCATATGACAGAGGTTTCACTAGTTCATAGCTGCAAGAGAAATAACTACCCTCACTGTGAACATTTTAACTACTGGAGAGAATGTCTCCTGGTAGTCCAGGCTACCAGTCCCTCTTGCTGACTATAATTCTTTTCCACTATCATGGCCTTAAACCTCTCAATCTCCCCATTGGATTTATACTTGATATTGTACACCCACCTACATCCAATGGGAACCTTGCCTCTAGCTACTTCAACTATTTACCAGGTGTTATTTAATACAAGAACATCAATTTCTCTCTGCATAGCTTCAATCCACCTAGGGTCATTCATTACTTCAATATAAGATGCATGTTTTATCTCAGATGTGGCAGCCAGAAATGATTGATATTGTATTGAGAGATAAGAGTAATCCAAGTAGTTGGACATATGAATAGATGAATTTGGAGGATGAACTTCCTTTCCCTGGACATACATAGTTTTTCAGCCATGTTGGTGGTCTTGGATCTCTTAAAGATCTCCTTAGTTGGGTTGTTGTAACAACAGGATCAATGACATGCAAGTCATCATGCTGAATCTGTTCAACATATGCTTGTTCATCAAGTGTTGCTAACTAAGTGTCATAAGCTGGTTTATCAAGTGATGGCATAGGTGTGGCGACTGTATTCTGTTCTGCATCAATTCCACTTGCACACTGAACTGTTACTTATGCAGGTGCCCTTTGGTTAATCATCTGAGTATCCTGGATTTCCATAAATAATGGAAAGTCTACACCCATCTTCATTGATTGAAAAGGAAAAATATTGTCGTGGAATGTCACATCTCTACTCACAAAAAATCTCTTGGCCTTAAGATCATATATCTTGTAGCCTTTCTGAGAAATGAGTACCCCATGTCAACTGCTGCTACAACTCTAGGTGAAAACTTGTCAATCTTTTCTATAACTTTGGCATAGCACATGCAACCCATGATCCTCAAATGTAATAGACTTGGCTTAGATTTGTGAAACCCCTCATAATAAGATCTGCCACCCAAAACTGAGGATGGTACTCTATTTACAAGGTAGGCAGATGTTAACACAGTCTCCCCAAAAATGTAACGCTGCCTTGAAATCTCAGTGCCCTTGCCACCTTCAAGATGTGCCTATGTCTCCTTTCCACCACTCCATTTTGTCGTGGAGTGTGTGGACAACTGTTTTGATGAAGCACTCCACAACCTGATAGGAAATCTTTACATTCTTTACTAAAGATTTATGCACCTTTATCAGTCCTTAACATTTTAATGACCTTTCCATATTGCACATGCACCAGTTTAAAGAATGATTTCAGCAAAACAATAGTGTCACACTACAATTTCATTAGAAACACCCAAATCATCTTGGAATGATCATCTATAAGTGTGAAGAAGTATCTATTACCATTGTATGTTGGAACTCTATATGGTTGCTCCAGGATACTCAAATAAATTTCACTGTTTATTCATAAAAATCTTGCATCCGGAAGTTCTCTGAGCTTATCATTAGCATTACTAAAAGTTGTAGTAAATAGGTTAGTTTCATGTGTGATTCGACTCCGGACTTGAATCGGATAATATTTGCAGCGACCACTTTGTCCTTTTTATAAGGCATAGTTGGGCGTGATCAAATTTTGGCGCCGTTTTCGGGGAACTAACGATGTTATTTATTACAACTTAGAAGAATTGCTAGGATTTTTAGTTTAGATCAATTTTCTACGGTGTTAAAAAAATTTCCATTGAAATTCTCACATTTGAACTCTCCTCCTGTGACTCAGGTGTATGCCTTGAAGCTTTTTGAGGACTGGTGAACTTTTCCAAGGACTCTCACACCCCGAGAAAACATTCAGGGAATTAAATCGATCCAACAAGAAGAACAAACAGTTACAACAAAAACACCAACTCGAAATTGAAATGGACAACGTGGATGACGTCGATGCAAACAATCGGAATAACCGGGTTGACCCAAAAAATGGAGTGGTGGCACCTCTTGTGCCAGAAGCTGCTCTTTATGATTGGGCACAACCAACTGCTGACAACCTAGCCACCGACATTGCTGTACCCCAGATACAAGCAGAGACATTCCAGATCACCAATAACATACTGCATTTGTTGCAGAATAAGGGACTGTTCTCCGGGTCACACATTGAAGATCCACAACAACATCTGAAAAAATTCCTGTGAATATGTGTGACCCAAAGACAACCAAATGTGACTCTGGAAGCCTTCAAGTTATTACTGTTTCCATTCTCTGTGACTGGAGAGGCTCAAACTTGGCTGAATTCGCTCCCGATAAATTCCATTTCCACTTGGGAGGAATTAGTCAAGCAGTTCCTAAACAAGTTTTATCCTCCCAACAAGACTGCTAGGCAGATTGATGAGATATTTCAGTACAAGCAGAAACCTACTGAAACCTTGCAGGAAACATGAGAGAGGTTCAAAGGGATGCTAGTGAAGTATCCACACCATGACATTCCAGACTAGATGCTTGGGTAGAGATTCTAAATTGGGTTGGCAGACAATTTGAAAGCCAATGTAGATGCATCAGTTGGGGTGCATTTCTGAGCAAGACATTCACAGAGTGCAAGATTCTTCTCGATAAGATGGCTCAGAATTCAGGTTGTATGACTAGAGGTACGACACTAACACCAATAGTGCATTCTGTTGCTCTTGGCCCGAACAATTCCCATGCAGAGAACATAGCCACGCTTATGACTCAGATGAGCATCCTGACAAAGCATATTGACGAGATGGCACAAAGCAAGTGCACATTGTTGATACAACAAATGGAGGATTGTGCACCACTTGCATAAACCAGTCCGATGTGTGCTCATGGAGTGGAGAGAATGACAACCAGTGCTTCAGAGAAGACATGAATTATGTCAATAATTTTGGGGTTCAGAGGTGTCACGACCCAAATTCCCAACCTCAGGGATTGTGATGGCGCCTAACACCACACTTGCTAGGCAAGCCAATGTTAGAAGTCGATTAACTAATTTCCATGATTAATTACTTGAGCATAAATAAATAAATTCCAATTGAGCCTAATTAAAATAATTCCAAATAAAATAAAATAAAATGATAACAATAATCATTTAAATTAAACGAATCACGAACTAATTATGTAAACAACTCTAAGATCCCCAGAGGGTCTGGTGTCACAATTCACGAACTACTAAAGAATACTACAAATAATGGCCGAAAGAAGTAGTGTAACTGTTCTGAATATAATAAAACAGTGTAAATAATAATAGGAGAAGACTCTCGGAATCTGCGAACGCCGGCAGATGTACCTCGTGTCTCCAAACGAATCGGGTGGTCGTCCTGGAATCCTCTACTGCTGATTAATACCTGGATCTGTGCAAAAGAACATAGAGTGTAGTATCAGTACATCCGGCCACATGTACTGAGTAAGTGCCGAGCCTAACCTCGGGGAAGTAGTGACGAGGCTAAGGCGGGGGTTAACATCAAACTTGTGATATTAATATATATACGATAACACAATAAAATAATTCTACACGAACAATAAAAATATATCTGAGACGATAATTATAAAACAGGAAGGAAATCTAAACACCTCAATTCAAATACTGCAACAAAAACAAAATAACACAACCGCCTCTTTCAGGCCTCAGCAATAACCAATCCTCAAAATTTCCAAGTTCTCAAACTTTATCTTTGAATAAAAGTAGTGCCAAAATATTAAAATAGTAATATAAAATCGAAAGTTTCAAATCTTTATTTTTCCAAAAAAAAAAAACACAACAGTAAAATATAAACATTTAGCTTTTCAAATCTTTATTTTCTTTGAAAATCAGTAAAAATATAAATGTCCTCCCTTATCGCTCCTTGTTGCGGCGTGCAACCCGCTCCCACCTGTCCTCCCTTATTGCTCCTCCCTAAATATATCACCCTTATTGCTCCTGTTGCGGCGTGCAACCCGATCCCACCTGTCCACCCTTATCACTCCTTGTTGCGGCGTGCAACCCGCTCCCACCAGACATACCATATCAATTTATTCATAAAAAATTTCACAATTCAGGCCAAGCCTTTCACAATACTGTTATTTCCACAATTTCAAACAGAAAATCATATAGCTCGTAAGCTTTAACCAATATCATTTCACAATAAAACAAACCAGAATATAAGTAAACACTGTAACACTGTCAATCCAGCTCAGTCTTTTTATACTATGATAAACTCAAGAGAACATCTAACATTTTTAACACACTTACAACAACAATTGGAAATAACTCAATGAAACCCAATAAACACGCGAACCTCAACAATTATAAATAATAAACTGAATTTTTCTTATAACCTCATCAATAACCTCTCAACCATGAAACCAACAGGAATATCAAAATATATATATTTATTTCATAAAAACAATACCAAACCTCTCAACCATGTTTATATGACAAGGGAACTCGTTCAAATAACCAATACTCTTTTCAAATAGTCACAACGATAACTAACAACAATTCAACAAGGCCAAATAGTCATAGAAACAATAATGAACATGTAACAGTTAAAACAATGATCAAATAAGTGGGAACGGGAAAGGGGATCATGTTTAACAAACGATTTGGGTGGTGCATAGATACTCGTCACCACACCTATACACCACACCCATGCAATTCACGTAGCAAACAAGTGGGGAGTCCTATTCCCTCAAGCTAAAGTTAGGCCAAACACTTACCTCAATTCCGCAGGCCACTCACAGCTCAATTATTGCTTTTCCTTTTGAATTCACCTCTAAATTGCTCGAATCTAATCAAAATTAACTTAATATCATTAACTAATGCTAAAGGAACTAACTTTATTGAAAAATATAATTTTTCCTAAGTTTTCTCAAAAAAAGTGAAAACCCGACCCCGGGCCCGCTTGGTCTAAACTCGGGGTTCGGACCAAATTACGTTTACCCATTCACCCACGAACCCAAATATACAATTAATTTCGAAATCCGACCTCAATTCGAGGTAAAGATTCGATTTTTATAAAATTCCCTAATTCTACCCAAACCCTCAATTTTTACCATGAAAATTCTTAGTTTATGATTTAAAAGTGATGAAAAACAATGGGTAATTGAAGGAGTAAAGTTTAGAATTTATTACTTATGACTTGCGGATGATATTTGGTGAAGAAATTCGTTCCTAGGGCTGTGGGGTTCGAAAATTTGAAGACGAAGAAGTCTACCCGTTTTGCATTTATTTTTCTGTCAGCTATTCTATCTCGTTTATCATGTCAAACGATCCCTAAACTCGATTTTCTTGTGTCCAATGGATTTCTTGTGAAGTTTTAATGAATTTAGGCTTTTGAATCACTCAATTTGACCTTATAATGAAGGAGATATGTAGGTTTTAAGATTTGCAAATAGTGCAGGTTTTTAATACGCCGTCAGGGGCAAATTCGTAATTAACCAGAAAAATCTGGGCAACCTTGGTAAAATGGCCATAAAATCCTCATATGATGTTCAAATTCGATGATTTTTTTTGCTACGGGTCCGTAATTACGATACGGATCTAATACTTTATTCAACACATAAATTGGAGCTCTTTCTTTCAATATGATATCATTTATGCTTGAAGAAACGACGTCGAAGCATAAGAAAGAACGAGCGCAACACAACCCAAACCTATTTGAAACTCACCCGAGCCCTCGGGGCTCTAAATCAAACATGCACGCAAGTCTAAAAGCATAATATGGACTTGCTCCTTCGATCAAATCATGAAAATAACATGTAAAACAACGAATTAAACCTCAAAACTCATTATTTTCCTCAAGAACACTTATAGTTCATAACTTTTCAACCGGATGTCCGAATCACGTCAAACGAACTCCGTATTTCACCAAATTTCACAGGCAAGGCCTGAATATCATAACAAATCTGTACCGGTCTCCGGAACCAAAATACGGGCCCGATACCAATGACTTCAAACATTAATTCTTTTCATTATTTCATAAATATTTCAGCAAAACAATTTCTTTCAAAAATCAAAATGTTGACTCAAGTCAACTAAAACCAAATTTTTTTAATTCTAAAAATTATTGTTTCTTATATTTTAACATAAAAGCTTTCCGATTTTACGCCTGGACTGCGCACACAAATCGAGGTAGTTAAAATTAATCTTTTTATGGCTAATAAGCCTAGAACGGAGTCTAAATTCATAAAATGACCCCTTGGGTCATCACAATCTCCACCTCTAAAACAAACGTTCGTCCTCGAACGGACATATTAGATTACCTGAATTTGCAAACAAGTGTGATATTTACTCTGCATGTCCGACTCGGACTCCCAAGTAGCTGCCTCAACGGGCTGACCCTTCCACTGCACTCGAACTGAAGGATAACTCTTAGACCTCAATTGACGAACCTACCAATCCAAAATAGCTACCGGCTCCTCCTTATAAGTCAAGTCTTTGTCCCACTGGACAAAGCTGAAATCTAACACGTGGACGGGTCACCATGATATTTTCGGAGCATAAACACGCATGGAACACCGGATGAACTGAGGATAACCCTGGAGGCAATGCAAGTCTATAAGCTACCTCCCCCACTCTATCAAGAATCTCAAACGGCCCGATATACCTAGGGCTCAACTTACCCTTCTTCTCAAATCTCATAACACCCTTCATGGGCGACACACGAAGCAATACTCTCTCTCTTACCATGAATGCCACATCACAAACTTTACGATTGGCATAACCTTTTTTCCTAGATTGAGCTGCACGAAGTCTCTTCTGAATAATCTTGACCTTATCCAAGGCCTCTTGAACTAAGTCTGTACCCAACAACCGAGCCTCTCCCGCCTCAAATCATTCAACTGGCAATCTGCACTGTCTACCATATAATGCCTCCTAAGGAGCCATCTGAATGCTCGGCTAATAGCTATTATTATAAGCAAACTCCGCTAATGGAAAGAACCGATCCCATGAACCTCCAAAGTCAATAACACAAGCGCGAGTATATCCTTCAATATCTGAATAGTACGCTCGGACTGCCCGTCAGTTTGAGGGTGAAATGTTGTACTCAACTCTACTCGGGTACTCAATTCACGCTGAACTTCTCTCCAAAAGTGCGAAGTAAACTGCGTACCCCGATCAAATATGATAGACACGGGCACACCGTGAAGGCAAACTATCTTCCAAATATCTAACTCAGCCAACTGCTCTGAAGTATAAGTACTTGATACATGAATGAAATGTGCTGATTTAGTCAGCCTATCCACAATAACCCAAACTGCGTCAAACTTTCTCTGAGTCTGTGGGAGTCCAACAACGAAGTCCCTAGAGATACGCTTCTTCTTCCACTCAAGAATCTCTATCTGCTGTAGCAAACCACCGGGTCTCTGATGCTCATATTTTATATGTTGACAATTTAAACAATGAGCCACATAAGCCATAATGTCCTTTTTCATCCTTCTCCATCAATGATACTGCCTCAAATCTAGGTACATTTTAGCTGCTTGAATAAGTATTGGAGACTGCGATGGTCTGTAAAAACTTCACACTGCACACCATAAAGGTAGTGCCTCCAACCTTTCAAGGTATGATCAATGGCTGCCATCTCTAAGTAATGAACAGGGTAATTCTTCTCATGGACTTTCAACTGACAAGACGCATACACAATCACCCTTCCATATTGCATCAATACTACTCCAATTCCAACTCGAGAAGCATCACAATACACCGTGAAAGAACCTGAATCTGATGGTAACACTAACACCGGTGTTGCAGTAAAGGCTAATCCTAAGTTTCTGAAAGTTCAACCCACACTCGCCTGACCATTCGAATGGAACATCCTTTAGGCTCGATATGTTTCTTAATAGTTGCTCACAGTCACTTACCGAATCATCAAACTGCTTCGCGTCAACAAAGAAAAAAAAATCTCCTTTCAAACCTTCACAACACTGATAACGAAATGTGATTCACGAAGACTTCAAAATTATATACCCGAATCAACGTGTCTCATTTAACGCCACCCTGGCGGGCACATACCTTGTAGGTCAAGGCTCAATAATTCTGACACGAAATTGGTAAATTATAGACAGTTAATTAATTAGTTTATTTCTTTATTTCTTTATTTAATTATTATCAGATTACTTTTATTATTATTATTTATTCATTTATTCTTATGATCATTATCATTATGGTATACATGAATTGTTGAATAAGCCTAACAGGCCTGACCAGTACTATAACAAAATTTTAATTCACACGGGAGAATTTAAACACAAGGATTTCCATCACAAGGACCTTGTCCTTACATAACTTCCACCGCGGCTCGTAGCCCGATTTAAACATCTCAAATCATATTACAATGCGAGGATCTCGTCCTCAATTCTGAATCACAAGCAACATGCGCATCGTGCCACTCAATACCTTCCTTTTTCTTCCTTTCAATATTTCCCGTTAAACAAAATTACAACACGTAATGATAGACACATTTATCTCCATAGAATTTCTCAATACAAGTATTTCCATAAGTAAATTTTTGAGTTACGAAGTTCACCCGAGAGTAGAGCATATTAGAAGAATTTTATTAGATACGCATAACCGATTTAAGTTCAGAAAATCAACCCTTTATAATAATTAGAGATTGTTCTTGTAATGACACCATTTAATGTAACGACCTCAGCCATACCATAGAGAGTATACAACCATGGTAGGTCTCCACCTCTAGGAGTCTGACCTCCACCTTAGATATTCTGACCCCCTTTTCCCCAGTTGGTCATATAGTTAAGTTGTAACTGCAATGGGGCACGTAGCCTAGGTGTACTGATGAAATATGACTCTCTCAAGTCTGGGACAGTTTCTACCACTAGTCGCAATAAAGTATCAACTTGCCCTGAGTCGCACAAAAATTTTACAATCATAATTGAGTCCTTAAATGAGTCTGGGGACTCGATCTCTGGCTAGATGAATCGAAGTAGGAGTATGATGGGATAACTTATCGAACCTGATGGCAAATTCTGACACCGTCATATGACCTGACACAACCGTTCAAACCTTATGCGCCACGTATTATGGAGAGTCCGAGAAACAACTCTTTCAAAAGCATTTATGAGAACTGAGTCAAGTAATTGAGGTTGCATTGGCTGATCATCCTCTTCGTAGGCTTGCCACAAACACCGGTGACCAATTTCTTCTTTTACCATGCCGACTCAACACTGCTGAGATACCCCATTTATTCATATACATTTCATTATTATTTTTGGGGTAACTCTCATTTCTATTTACACACAATGATAAAAAAAAAGTAGATCCCTATACCGATAAATCTTGGCACAAACCATGTAGTCTTGAAGCTTGCTAATCATTGTACTCCTTCTGGAGCACCCCAAAATCCGCAATCGTGACTTCCACGATGAGTAGACCTCCTGTAGATTTAAAGTTGTTCGAATAACTCCTTTTGGTACTGAGGTATAGGGTTATTAAGGAGACTGACATACCGCAATTCCCAGCTTTATCTCTTGCAACATCTCCGGCCTTATACATTCCAAGCCAAAATCGATATAACACATGACCCCGCAATCTATTCCTTGACGGTGGACTTTTCCACTTGGCACGAAGTCATAGGTCACAATGCCTGATAATCTAAAATGTTAAACTTCACGGCTCATATAATTCAACCCCGTTGCTTCCAACTTATTCCCATGTTCCGAAATATTTTCACAGCAGCGGTCAAGAAAATCATGTGGGTCCTCAGAAGATGTACCACTGAAATAGAGTGGAAATAGTTTGGTAAACTTGTCCAACCTCACTAAACGGACTAGTGCATCCTGTAACACTAGAGTTACTATAAATCCTTTCGGAATCTGAATTAGTCCAACATGTACCAACTGAGCAAAAACCTCCGCGTCTAGATCCATTTGAGAATTTACAATAGGTGTTGATGTTTGAGCTTTAGACTGAGCTCCACTTCTGTCTCTTCCCCTAATCGTAGCTGTCATTAGGGCTTCACCTCTTGTCCGGTTGTAGACACTTTGCGTGTTGTCGAGATTTGTGAGAGGACAAGAATAGACAAGTCCAATCATCAATGGTAGAATAAATTCGCACGATAGAGTAGAGTAGAAGTAAAATTGTTCCTAACTTCATAGCCTCTGAGGGATAAGTACAGACGTCTCCGTACCGATCCTTCAGACTCTACCAAGTTTGTCCGTGAATTATGAGACCTAAGCAACCTACTGCTCTGATACCAACTGTCACGACCCAAATTCCCAACCTCAGGGATCGTGATGGCGCCTAACACCACACTTGCTAGGCAAGCCAATGTTAGAAGTCGATTAACTAATTTCCTTGATTAATTACTTGAGCATAAATAAATAAATTCCAATTGAGCCTAATTAAAATAATTCCAAACAAAATAAAATAAAATGATAACAATAATCATTTAAATAAAACGAATCACAAACTAATTATGTAAACAACTCTAAGA
>ML269438.1:404-19751 GCA_005239495.1 Nicotiana undulata | reverse complement strand
GTTGATTTTTACATTATATTGTTGCCTTTTTATTATTTATTATTTATTGCACGAGGGGACATGACGTGTTGATTGTTTGTTATTTATCACACGAGGAGATATGCCGTGTTGATCGTTTATTATTTATCGCACGAGGGGACATGCAGTGCTGATTGTTTGTTATTTATCACACGAGGGGACATGCCGTGTTGATCGTTTATTATTTATCGCACGAGGGGACATGCCGTGCCGATTGTTTATTATTTATCACACGAGGGGACATGTCGTGTTGATCATTGAGTATCTATTGCACGAGGGGACATTCCGTGCCGAGTGTTACTATATACGCACGAGGGGACATTCCGTGTCGAGTGATCGTGAGGTTATGCACGAGGGGACATGCCGTGCCTTTTGCTGTTCATTATCTGTTTTGAGAAGTTAAATTCCTGCTTTTACTTTTACATTTCAGTTATTACCCTTTTCTACCGTGCTAGCATTTTGTTGCCCCTTTTACCCCCAGCATGTTCTCCCCGTATCTGTCTTACTTGCTTATTTCCGTCGATATTTTCCTGTTATTATATAGAATTGCACAGGTACATATATTGTTGTCGGTCCTAGCCTCGTCACTACTTCGCCGAGGTTAGGCTCGGCACTTACTCAGTACATGGGGTCGGTTGTACTGATGCTACACCTGCACTTCTTTATGTTGTGCAGACTACGCAGCCGGACCCGGTGGTCACTGACGGTCGGAGCATCCCATCAGTTCATACAGGAGACATCGAGGTAGACACGCAGACGTTCGTGGGCCTTGGCGTCACTCTCTACTCTTCACTTTCAGCTCTGTCTTATTTGATAGTTCAAAGACAGTCCTATGTATTTATTTTCAGACCTTTGTTTTAGTAATCTCTTAGACAGTTCGTGAGCAAGTGACACCAGTTCTGGGATTTGTATATGGGTTTTATTTCGAAATTGCTATGTTATTTTTGGCTATTTGTTAACCTTCATATTGTTGACCATCGATGCCTTAGTTATCTTATCCGTGTTAGTTGTTAATGAATTTTATCTAGTTCAAACGTTGGTTTGTCTAGCGGGTTCAACGTTAGACGCAGTCATGGCCGAAGGTGGGATTTCGGGCCGTGACATCTATCCAACTCTCTTTTTCAACATATTTGTTTTCTTAAATTTTTGCTCTCGTTCTTCAACAGAGAGCTTGTTGAAGTTAACTTAAGTCTCCAGTTTGAAGTTAACCTAAGTCTCATCTCCTTTACACTAGGTAAGGTTCATGTTATATACTTGTTTATTAATTTATTTATTTGTCAAGTAAAAGACAAATTGGGAATAAACTATTGGGGTAGCTAATTCTACCCATTTATATGTTTCTTTACTCTTTGTGAAGGTAATCAGATAAAGTAAACCAAAGACCTCGAATCGATTTTTTGTCGGCCTTCCTAAACATGTTTTTAATTTCAATTAGGATAATTCTCTCTAATTAGTTGACAAATCACTGTGGTCTGTGATTACGACTTTAGACTTTTGTTGATTAGTAGATTGTTGATTTCTTTGTTTTGTTGCCGTTTCTTTGCCGATCAGTGTATCTTTAGGCTTCAGGCATTAGTGTGTTGTTAATTGTTTATGAGAAGTACAGTGCTGGAGTATTCATATTAAGAAACTCTTTTACCTTCTCTGGTGTTCTAGTTTGTTGCCTAAAGTTCGAAATGGATTTCAGATATGCCATGGCATACAAAGTCTGATATCTCTTTTCCCTTATGTGTTTGAGAAATTCATTTTTGGTTAAGATTGTGGAGTCTTCATTCTTGAAGCAATTCTCATTAGATGTAATGACTTTAAAATTAGGAAAATGAAACAATCGACCCTTGAGAACTTTGGTATGAATGCTTCTGCTTTCTGTTATCCATCTCTTAGTTCGTTACTTTGAGTCAACAGAAAGTTAATATGACAAGCAAGACGCGATCTTAGTTTGATTATAGATCTCAAAACCTTTTTATTCCATCAGCGCTAAGGCAAAGAACAATAGCGAAGCAGGTCATGCGTCTTATTACACTTTCTCATCCTTGCACATAGGTTCCCCAATCTGTCTTGCAGACATGAGTTACGAAAAGTTGCTGAGCAATCTGCAGAAGCTTTTTTTGTCGTTAGCATTTACTGTTATATTTGCTATAAAATTTTGATTTTCATATCTGTTTAGAATGACAAAGGTTTTCTTGAAATTATGTGTTACTAGGCGGTGTGGAAATATATGGCCTGAAAATCTAAGCTACAACTTTCTCTAACCTCTGGATCTCTTCAAATTATCTTCTGTCATAGACCATTTATGTCCTTCATTTGAGTTGTCCATTTTTTCCTTAAATCTGCGAATTCTACATGCTTAATTGTCGTACTAGTTTGGACTCTTTCCTTTGTTGATTTCTGATTCTGTTAGCATGTTTCAATGAAAAGTTTTAGTGTGAACACCTATTTGTTGAAATCTACTTACGTGAAATGATCGAGTTAATATGGAAGATGACAGAACCAGGAATCTGACCACCAGTAGGTCAGAGTCATTTCTGGCAAAGTCAGTGGACCATTTTTTATCACAGTGCAAAAAATGTGTCTTAATTGTACATCGTAAAATGTGGCTTTTCTATGATTGCTGAAAGTTGTTACTTGGTTTCATAGTAGTACAAGCAAAACTATACCATTTTGTTGGTCACAAATCACATGGAATCGTGGACTTGTTTGTTTAAGTTGTGTCCCCTAACAAGCTATGTGGAAAATAACTCTTTCTTTGACTGCAATATGAATTTTTGTGTCTACTTATCTCTCTTTAAATGATATATGGAGTCAATGCTGCTTCGAATCTAATCCAGTGAAGTGATGAACTAAGATTAAAGTTTATCTCTCTATAGTTTTCTTAGTTGACAAGCCAAGATCTGTATGCAACTTACTTTAGAGACATAAGTCGTCATGAGTGTTCCCTGTAGACTAGAACTGAAGGGAGAAAAATAACAAAAACTAGTCTACCTCTAGAAATCATTTCTTAAACAGAAATAAGTTGCATATTTCTTTATCTGATTTCCGTTCGAGTCTTGCGCTTGCTAAAAACATCTGTCTATTGTAGAAACTATACAACTCCTAACCGAGATAAGAAGTTGACAAGAAAATAGAAACTGAGATATAAATAAGTTTCTCCTATGTGCACCTGCCAACCCCAAGGCAATGAAATATTATGTCCTTGCAAAAAACGCGCTAATTGTTATTGGCGTATTAGAAATGTGGTAGAGGATCACTTGGTTGGTTATGGATTTATTCAAGGATACACCAAATGAATTTTCCACGGGGAAAAGATTTCCTCGAGAAATAATCCACATCCAATCAATGGTGATGAAGGTTCCAACATGCATGATGAATTGATGGACTACTTCATGACACTTTTAGAAATATTGAGGGTGACATGAGGCATGAAGAAGGTGTGCGAGAGGGACCATCTGAAGATGCAAAGAGATTTTTTAAATTAGTGGAGGAAGGAAAACAAGAGTTATATCCGGGGTGTGAGAAGTTTTCTAAATTGAGTTTCACCATTCGATTGTACTTAATCAAACGCATTTATGGCTTGAGTAATGAGGCTTTTTTCAGAACTCGGGTACACTTCAACAGATTATGTAGTGTCGATGACCCCTTTGTATTGGCATCTCAAGTGCATCAAGTTTTTTATGTGGAGGATCCAATAGAGAAAGATGTTTATTACCCACGAAACAGAGTCCCTGTTGACTTGTATGATTTGGAGGAAGAGAATTGTTAACTTGTATGATTTGGAGGAAGAGAATTGTGATAATAATGCAGACACATTTGTCAGGGAACTTGATGATGACATTGGTTCATAAGTTAGATTACCTTATGTTGATGTTATATGGTCGAGAGAAGATGTTCCTAATGATGTCATTGATATGCCATCTCATGCAGAACTTTTACAAGATACAAATATAGAAACATCGGAAGAAGAGGATGATATTGATGATATAGATTGGGATTGGATGGATGCTGATGATTGAAGAGTAATTTCTGAACTTATTTGAATATACAAATATGAAAACTTCAGAAGAGTTCTCTTTTGCATTTTCTTCTATTTTTCTTTGTACCATCACTTTGAAAGAAAATGGAACAGAATGTTATTTGATATTGCTTCTTTGATTGTTCTATAATTTTATTTGAATGTAATTTTCTTTGCTTGTTGTGTACTTTTGGATTGTAAATCAAGTATTTTTCTTCACGTCAATCTTGATTTCAGGTCTTTAAATTTGTTGGTAGATAGGAACAATGTTTATACTGCTTTCTTATATATTGATTTTGGCTCTAACTGTTTTATGTTTTATCATTTTGACATAGTTTGATAGTCATGAGACAAGACGAACATCTGAAACAAAAGAAAAAAAAATGAAAAACTCGACATGTATTAATGCTGGAACACTTGCCTCTTTGGCATACCAAAAGAAATTATCGATGGCCAGAAAAACAAAGGTTCCAGCTAGCTGTATACGGTCAAGTGAAGAGCGTGAGCATCTTCCAAATTTAGTTGAAGACCATCACATACTAACTGAAACTACCACCCCTGCAGCAGAAATATTAGAGGAGCAAATGCAATTGAATTCAACTGTTGATGAACAAGAACAATGTGGACAACAAGGCAATAATTTTCGTACAAATACAAGCATTCTTTTTCAATTAATAAATTGAATTATATGTAATTTTATGGTTATCTATGGTTGTATTATTATAGGGTCTTCTGCTCAAAAAAGGAACTGAGGAAAAACAAATATGTTAAGTGTACATGGAAGGCATGACCGAAAACTGTTCGTAGTAAATGAGCACAATCAACCTGTTGGTCCTAGTAAAGCTGTTGTGACAGAGTTGGGCAGTTTTCTTGGCACATTGGCAAGGAATGCGAATCTTTTCCCTCTTGATATATATGATTGGAGGAAAAATAGACACAAAAGACGATTTGTGGGCATATACCAAGGTTTGAAGTTTCTAATTCAATTTTTGTTTGACTATATTCAATTCTTTTTTACTAACCCATTAAAACAATTTATAGGAGAAATATGATATCCCTGACACTGCAAAAAGATGGGTTTTGGATGCAATTCAGGCTGCTTGGAGAAGACACAAGAGTAATTTGAAAAAATAGCACTTTGAAGCCTACAGGAATGATGAAATTCGAATGCAAAATAGGCCTGAATATATTCCAGCATCTCAATTTAAGGATCTCCTCCAATATTGGCACTCCGAAAAAGTCCAGGTAAGTTTTACTACTTGTAGCAACTAAAACTTATAACTTACAAACAATAGGATCTTTCTCTGGTCTTGTTGACTCCTTTATTTGCAGAAAATGTCAGAGATCAATACTGAGAATTGAAAAAAGTTGAAGAATCCCCACACTGCTTGCAAAACAAGCTTTGCTGTAGTCCGCAATGATTTGGTGTGTGCTCTTATTTATCAATAAATATTATCATGTTGTCATTTTTAAGAATATTTTTGATACCCACTCTTAATGTTCTAGGAAAAAGAGAAGAACACTTCCGAACCTTTATCACTTCAAGATTCTTTGTGGCTACAAGAGCAAGAAAACCTAGAAGGTCATATAAGGAATCTGACGAAGATACAACTACTAAAATTGTGTGAATTCTATCTTATTGTTTTTTTATTGAGATGAATTATTTGTTCTTACTGGCTTTTTATTTACCAGAATTTTCATTTTAAAAATTTGTATTATAGGATGAAATGGAAAAAATTGAAACACAACAAAGTGAAGATGGTAGCAGTTCTGTTAATGCATTTGCAGCCGTTATGGGACCTGAACATCCGGGACGTCTTAGATTGTATGGACGAGGGGTTACAAGAACTTCTTTGAAAGGAAAAATGGGACATTTTGAATCCCCTTCAAAGGCTACAAATGATCTGGTGCAACAAATGGAAGAAAGGATGACAAGAATGTTCGAGGAACAAAAGGAACAATTTGAGAAACAAAAGGAACAATATGAGGAACAAAAGAGAATGTTGCGACAAGAAATTCTAGGAGATATCTTTGTACAGCTTCATCGTTCAGGATTGCAAATTGATCCTAATATTTTAGCAAACTTGTGTGCTCGTTCACCAGGAGAAGCTTCATCCGCACAACAAGTAGCTATTCAACCAATCAACAGACAATCTTTTGGCAGCAACAATCAAGGTTCGAATGATCTCTCTTTTCCTCTTTGTTGTGAGTGTAATCTGTATCTCTCAAAAACAGAGTCTGATTTCTCAAAACAGAGAATGATCTCTTTTTTCCTCTTTGTTGTGTGCGCAATATGTATCTCTAAAAAATAGAGACTAATCTCTCTTTTCCTCTTTGTTGTGTGCGCAATTACTATACTTTGCAAAATTCTCTCTGTTGAGTTGTCAAAAGCTTAAAGTAGACCGGGTTCCAGATTGCTTTGAGGTCTTAACAGTCAGCTGGTGTTCTTTCTATTAACTACTTATCAGTTTTGGGGTCAGCATCAACACCAGTGTTATTAATAGCGCTTGTCTCAGCGCTAATAGCGTGAGGCGAGGCGAGGCGAGGCGAGAGTGTATCGCTACATAGGGTCTGTTGCGTTGCGCTTCAAAATGGCGATCGCCTCTGCTTGTGTAGCGAGAGGTGACAGTGTAACGACCCAACCGGTTGTTTTGAGATCCAGCGCGTCGTTCCGCAGTTGAGGGTCACGAACAACTTCATTTCAGGTATATTGACTTGTGCATATGGTCGGAATTGAAATTCAGGAAGATCAGAGTTGAATTTAAAGGAAAATTTTTATTTCAGAAGTCTTAAGTTGAGGAAATCGAGTAAGGCTGGGATTTTGAGTAAACGACCTCGGAATCAGGATCCGAGGGTTCCAGCAGGTTCGTATGATCATTTCAGACTTGGGCGTATGTCCAGAACGAGTTTTGGATAACCCGGGAGCAGTTCAGCGTATATTGTGGAAAGTCAGTATTTTAAGGAAATTTCCTAAGTTTGACTTGAAGTACATTTCAATGATATTGATGTCCGTTTGGTATTCCGAGTCTGGGAATATCTCCGTATGGTGATTCTGGAGTTGGGAGCGCGATCGAAAGTGAATTCGGATATCCGGAAGTCAATTTAAGGTCATTTGGCTAAAGATAGAAAACTGAAGGTTTTTGAAGAATTCGACCGAAAATGGAAATTTTGCTATCGGGTTCGGAATGCGATTCCGGAAGTTGGAGTAGGTTCGTAATGTCGAATATGACTTGCTGCAAAATTTGAGGTCAATCGGACGTGGTTTGATAGGTTTCAACATCAAATGTGGAAGTTAGTAATTTCTAAGTTCATAAAGTTGAATTTCGGTGCGATTAGTGATTTCGGCGTTGTTTAAGATGATTTGAAGCCCCGAGCATGTTCGTGGGATGTTATGGGACTGAGTCGTATATTTGGACGGGGTCCCGAGGGCCTCGAGTGTGTTTCGGGGCATTTTGGTGTGCGATTGCGGAGAAGGTCTGGGCAGAGCAGTGCGATCGCAGGCCTGCTACTGCGTTCGCAGAAGAGAGCGAGTGAGGGTACTGGAGATGACCTGTGTGACCGCAGGTCTGTTGGTGCGATCGCGGAGGAGGGTCCTGGGTGGCATGTGCGATCACAAAGGCTCTCGTGTGATCGCAGAGAAGGCCTGTGCTGGGCAGAATGATATTTAGCGGGTTTTGGCCATTTTAACTCATTTTGCATATGCCATGGGCAGATTTTGAGAGCATTTCAAGGAAGATTTTGTCACGACCCCAAATCCTACAAGGCCGTGATGGCGCCTATCGTGGAACTAGGCTAGCCAACATCACCTCACTACGCATTTATTCGATTATAAAAGTTTACAATTAAATAATAAGCATGCAACCATAGCATCAATTAATATAATTAAGTCTTAACGTCCCAATAATAGTCTAACCAACCTCCCAAGAACTGGAGTCAATAGTCATGAGCATCTAAGAATAAAAAAATCTAACTCTGCTAAAACTATAATATATGTCTCTGAATCAAATGCTAAGACTAAATAAGGAAGGGAAATGGAGAAGTTGTGGACGGTGGACAGCTACCTCGATATCCCGTGAAATGCTGCTATCGCACCTGCGTCAGCTACTGCTGCGAGCTAGTACCTGGATCTGTGCACAAAGTCACTTGGAGTCTTTATGAGTACGCCAACTCAGTAGTAATAAAAATAAATCACAGACTGAGTAATATAAGCACACAGAACATGTACACAATTTCACAAACCAGTAAAACACCAAGTCACCACGTAGTATTCATCAATTCATAAGTTCGAAATCAGTTCCCAAAAATCCTTTGAAAACGAGTACAATATCAATATATCTCAGTAAAATTCTTAGTGAAAACCAGTTTGAAAACGAAGTAAATTATAGTTTGAAAACTCAGTAAAAATCTTCATAAAACTTCCCCTCAGGAATAAGCATTTCTCGTAACAAAATTTTTCAGTATCAGCCCATCAAAAAACCTCACAATCACTCTGTCCATCAGGCAACCTCACAATCACTCTGCCCATCAGGCAACCTCATAATCACTCTGCCCATCAGGCATCACTCAATCGGTACCGACGCTCACTGGGGGTGTGTTATAGACTCCGGAGGGGCTCCTACATCCCAAGCGCAATAATAAGCCACAACATGGCATAAATCACACACAATATAGGTCTACAGCCTCACTCATATCATATCATCCTCACAATATAGGCCTGCAGCCTCACTCATATCATAACATCCTCACAATATAGGCCAACAGCCTCACTCAGTCAGACACTCTCAATTTGCCCTTCAGGCCATAAATATACCGGGTTCTCGACAAAACAAAAAACAATGTTTCATTTTCAAGAAGTAGTATCAAAATACTCTGAGTGTAAAAATAATTTCATAGAAAAGTCAGAGTAAAAATCACAACATATCAGTGAGGATAATAGTAAAACATCCCCCAAGGGGTAAACAAGTCGGCACTAGGCCCCAAACCTGGCTTACATCCCAAAACATATCAAGTATATATAGTACTAATGGAAATAAGCTTTAAAAATTCGTTTCGCAAATCAATAGTCGCCTAAGTAAGGAATATATCTCCAAAGTATCCACCTTTTCATTTCAAAACCCGTGAAAGGGTGCATAGTCCGGGGTTTCATACTCTCAGGACAGGATTTAAAGACATTACTTACCTAAAAATTAGCTCGGAACTATTTCGCAATGCGCTTGCCTATCGAATCAACCTCCGAAGGCTCAAAATATACCAAGTTCAGATTTTTATCATCAATATGTTCTTAAGGAACGAATTCCAATCGAAAGATATCAAATTCAACTCAAAAATCCGAAACCGGTCAAAACCTGACCCCCGGGCCCGCATCCCGAAACTCAGAAATTTTTACAGAATAGTGTTCTTCGTCCTCTCACGAGTCCGTACATATAAAGAACACCAAAATCGGAGATTCGTTTGACCCCTCTAATCGACCCTTGAAGGTCTCATAATCTCATGCCCCAAAATCCTATTTTTCTACTGTTTTTCATGAATTAAAGGCTGGGATTATGGTCTATAATCACCCATAAATGAGTTTTAATAACCAAATTAGTTACCTCTGTGATACCCACTGATTTTCTCCTTCAAAAATCACCCAAAAAGCTTTCCTCCGCTCAACAATGGTGTAAAAGAGGGTTTAAGTCGCGGAGGGTTTATTTAAATGATGCCCAGGCTTTTGTTCTCCGCGATCGCAGCTTTGCCCCTGCGATCGCACTACCTGTTCTGCCCTCTGTGATCGCAGCCTTAGGCATGCGATCGAACTGCCTTACCTTGCTACCCTGCCCCACGCGCTCCGTCCCCTGTGCGGTCGCACACACTCGCCCGCGATCGCATAACCCTCTCCCTCTCTTCACTGCGATCGCACCTCTGCCCCTGCGGTCACACAGAGTAATTCCTGGGGCCTCAACCACAGACCTATGCGATCGCACCTTGCTCCCCGCGATCGCACAGAGCAATCTGAGACTGTCCATAATTAACTCTCTGCGATCGCACTTCTTCACCCGCGATCGCACTGAACAAAATCACTGTGCACAAAAACCAGAAAGCCAGCAATTGTTCTAAGTCCAAGTGAGTCCGGTAATCACCTGAAATCAATCTGGAGCCCCTCGGGACCCCAACCAAACTTACCAACATATCCATAACGTAATTCAAACTTAGTTTCACTTTCAAAACACCAAAACTAACGTCAAAACACCAAATTTACATCGGATTCAAGCCTAAGAACTTTGATATTTCTAAAATCCACCAACGATGCCGAAACTATTCAAAACAACTCTGATTGACCTGAAATTTTGCAGACAAGTCCAAAATAACATTACGAACCTGTTCCAACTGTCGGAATTCCATTCCGACACCGATAGCCTATTTTCCACTGCCGACCGGAATCGCCAAAACTAACTTTCACCAATTCAAGCCTAATTCTACACCGGACATCACAAAATTATTCTGAACACACTCCTAAGTCCCAAATCACCTAACGAAGCTATCCGAGCCATAAAATTTGCATTCTGAGGTCGTTTACTAATAAGTCAACTCTTAGTTGACTTTTCCCATTTTAAGGCTATTTTTAAAGGCTAAATTGACTGAACTCTCACTACAACCATTCGATTTCAAGCATATAAACTCTAATACATTAAATACAGTATAACCAATCTATATCAAGTCAATAACAACAATTAAAATGTAGGTTTTACGTAATGACAGACCGGGTCGTTACATTCTCCCCCACTTAAACACACGTTCGTCCTCGAACGTGCCTAGAGATGTTCCAACACCACCAAAAATTGCAGTGTAACCTTCCATGCACATATCCGGAGGTGATCCCACGTCACCTTAACCCATATAGGTTTAATAGCACAACACAGTTGAAATTTCGAAATCGAATCTTGACCCATAAACCTTAAAACCAAGTTTCCACTTCTGAAATAATTTACAAGTTCAAATTTCCACGGCTATAAGATGAAATAGTCTGAACACGCTGTATCAAACCATATTCGTAACCCAAGATGAAGTCACATAATATACCGCGTGGCTCAACCACTCATAGCGATAACTCCTAATCACAATAGTTGTTCAAACAACTCAATACCAGTACATACCCTCTTATCAAACCATGCCTCGCTCTAACGCTTTCATATACTGTCAATGATAAAAGGAACACGCAGGAACTAGTAACCATTCGTCTGGTCATCATCAATACCACTATACCATCCAGAGCCATAATTTGTGTAACTCGTGCACTCAATAACAGCATCCCAAGAGCTCAATTCATAAAATAGAGAAGACTCACACGAGAGGACTATCCTGCCATTTCTCTTGCCATTACCACATCATGCTAAAAGCCTGATACACATCGTGAAACCATATCACACAAATCCGACACCAAGTATCATACCTCTACCTAACTGAGCTGCAAAGCGTGATTCCATCCAACCGCAGGACCACATGACATTACTCCAAGCCACCTTGCTCAATAACCATGTGAAATTAGACATCAATTACTCAAAGTGAATTGTCATAACCACGGGGAAATCGGACGATACCATGCCCCTCGAACCAGAAAGAACATAACCAATACGTCTCAATCCTACCACACCCAGTTACTTACCTCACTCAAATCTAGCTAATAAAGCCCCCGATAGAACTACACCTTATGCACATATATAACCAACGATCACAACTCCTCGAAACGCCGAAAGGTAACTCATAGATCACTACAAAACACGAATAAGCTCAGTGACAACCAAATGGTACATCCCTCAACAATAGCAATTCGAAGTCAACAATTCCGACTCGGTGCAGGCCACACACCCATACTAGCCTACCAATAACCCTAAGTCAACTCTAGTCACCCACAACAGGTAGATAACTCTCCGAACGTTCATAACGACTGAATCATGACATATACTAACACCTAACTAGCTTTGCTCGCATCCTCGTAGTTCACAACTACAAAAATAATCTGTTCATGGAACTCCCAGTCTCAAAATCCATGAGGCGCACCAATTACCATATCTGATCCCAATTCCACCACTCAAATATATAACACCTCCCTGATGCTAAATCATTCCACGGGGATACTCCTATAATTCTTCTGTGCCACCAACAAACTTGAATATCGGTAGTCGATCCAACAAGAGAGCGCCGTAACACCAATGATGCACCCTTACTCAAACACATTGCCTTAAACACATTGTCCTTTATGAATGTATACTCTCATCCAGCCACCCAATAGTGGTATCCTTTACCTAATCATCTGAAACTGCCAGTTCTGGCCTTCCTTCCAGAACTGAACCGTGACCTCACATATGCCACTCTCCACTATACACAAAATACCGCATACGCCATGCAATCCTATGATAAATACGAGAACTTCACGCTCCCTTCCTAGCAATAAACAACTACGTACCCAACTAGCCAAGAACTTTCTATTGATCCCATTTAGAAGCAAAATCAATATACATCGCATGGCCCTCACGCCAGTAAAAATATACATCTCTAACCGTGGTAGAAATCATCAAGAACTCCCGAATCACATTTGTACAACACCAAACCGCCAGGACTGAATCCTTCTAACTCAACCAAGATACACATGCCACCAAATCCCAAGAGAATTGCCAAGAAACACCTGTAACAACTCATTACTTCATAACACCCACATAACTAATCATATCCCTTATCATCACGATCCGACCTACTACCAAGCTGTCCTATTTGTTCAAGTTTCTTTTGACTCACCTTCGAATTGATACCTCCTCTTGCCCTAATACCGAAACTCTCAATACAGACTCAACACACGAAACCTGAGCATAAAATATGCTATCTAAGGCTCATAAGCCACTGAATACCCTCTCAGATATCCCCAAAAGCACCACATTAGACATACCTACCCTGAAGAGACTTCCAGCGAATTTAAAGTCATTACCTTCACTTTCCTGATACTGATGGATATAATCCATGATAATGCAAATACATCACAAGCCTTGACACCTTCCCCGTAAATCTCAGTTCTAGCTCTTCTCACACCTTGAAATCCTCGATCGCTACATATAACCTTGAATCCGCCTGAACCATTTTCGAACGTCATTTACTCTATGCAATTTCAATTATACTAACCAAGTAAACACAACGACCTGACCCCGCTTGCAATCCACATACTAGGAAAGTAATCTACCCCTTTGAAGCAACAAGCACACTCATACATTGCACACTCTACACTTACCAGTACAACTCCATCATTCAATGAACTTCACTATCCGTAAATTACATTACAACTTGTATCGAAGAAATTTCCATCACTCGAGTCATTCCTAGACTCCACCTCTATAGGTCATAACTGATTCACCAATATACCTTGCACCGAAACCAGTACAACACATAATCGTGTAATCAACTTATCATTAACGGGCTCCCCCACTTGGCTCAAAGCCAAGGATCAGGACAAACAATAACTCACGATGCCCACACATTATCACTGCCACCATACTGTGGTGGGATTCAACTAAATCCTTCATACGCTCATATGACCCAGACCATCTAACCCTCAACTCGTATGCAATTATCGCATTCACCATTACAATGATCATTCCAACTCCCACAAGCGATCTAAACTCAAATTACAACATATATCATCTACTGGTAGAAAAGAACTTACTACAGATAAACATATGGGTCACACACCTCATGGCAACCCGCAAGAGAATACCCCTGCCTGCTTATCCTCAAAAGGATATCTCCCTATACCCTTCCGAAACTCATAGCTATCACGCAATCACTATACCTTCCTACACTAGAACTCAACTAATGTCTGCCCTCGAGACATCACAATAAGCGGTATAAGACCTGAAGTTGATGGCAATACTAACACTGGAGCTGTGGTCAAGGAATTCTTAAGCTTTTGGAAGCTCTACTCACACTCGTCTGACCACCTGGATACCTTCACTAAACATCACGTGTCCCAAGAATTCTACTGAACTGAGCCAAAAATTTCACACTTGGAGAACTTTGCACAAAGCTTCTCCTCCCTACGTCCTTGTAATACCATCATCAAATGTTGAATATTTTATCCCTGGCTACGAGAGTACGCCAGGATGCCATCAATAACTACAATAACAAAGGAGTTATAACACGGCTGCATGCACCGTCAATCAATTACCTGAATGCTACTGGAGCATTGGTCAGCTCAAAAGACATCACAGGAACTCAGAACATAACAGGAAAACCCACTTCACTCCACAACTAAACTACACAAGATGTCCTTCAATACTGATAACTCAAAGCCATATTCTAACTCAATACAGAAGTCAAATAATCAATGGTTCTTGCCACATCTCCCGCCAATTCGTTTTGGTCACAATCAAACAACCTAAATACATCTAACAATCCGATCACACTCACCATGTAGTTATCTAGTCACAAAGTTCCATCAATAAGGACACAAACGGACATATAAGTCCCTCAACACATGTGCTCACCCAAATGAAATCGCAACGCTCAAGCCACAGACAAAATCCGGCCTCAAGTCCTTCCGACTGGCCCATTATTAACATGTTAAAAATCACATCTCACCCATGGAAGTCACAAGCCGCCGATGCACAAGTGATACCAATTGCTCGCGTGCGCATTCGAATACATGAAAGGAATTCAAAGAGTTACGATTTGGATAAATAAAATGGATTCGCACGACAAGAATTCAAGAATGTGAGAGTTTCCTAAAAGTTCTGCAGCCTCTCGAAGATAAGTACAGACGTCTTCGTACCGATACGCAAGACTCTACTAAACCTGCTCATGACCGTTGAGTCCAATGTAACCTAGAGCTCTGATACCAACTTGTCACGACCCCAAATCCTACAAGGTCGTGATGGAACCTATCGTGGAACTAGGCTAGCCAACATCACCTCACTACGCATTTATTCGATTATAAAAGTGCACAATTAAATAATAAGCATGCAACCATAGCATCAATTAATATAATTAAGTCTTAACGTCCCAATAATAGTCTAACCAACCTCCCAAGAACAGGAGTCCATAGTCATGAGCATCTAAGAATAAATAAATCTAACTCTACTAAAACTATAATATATGTCTTTGAATCAAATGCTAAGACTAAATAAGGAAGGGAAATGGAGAAGCTGTGGACGCTGGACAGCTACCTCGAGATCCCGTGTCATGCTGCTATCGCACCTGCGTCAGCTACTGCTGCGAGCTAGTACCTGGATCTGTGCACAGAGGCACAGGGAGTCTTTATGAGTACGCCAACTCAGTAGTAATGAAAATAAATCACAGTCTGAGTAATATAAACACACAAAACATGTACACAATTCCACAAACTAGTAAAACACCAAGTCACCACGTAGTATTCATCAATTCATAAGTTCGAAATCAGTTCACAGAAATCCTTTGAAAATGAGTACAATATCAGTATATCTCAGTAAAATTCTCAGTGAAAACCAGTTTTAAAACGAAGAAAATCATAGTTCGAAAACTCAGTGAAAATCTTCATAAAACTGACCCTCGGGCCAAAGCATTTCTCGTAACAATATTTTTCAGTATCAGCCCATCAGGCAACCTCACAATAACTCTGCCAATCACGAAACCTCACAATCACTCTGACCATCAGGCAACCTCACAAGCACTCTGCCCATCAGGCATCCTCACAATCACTCTGCCCATCAGGAAACCTCACAATCACTCTGCCCATCAGGCAACCTCACCATCACTCTGTCCATCAGGCATCACTCAATCGGTACCGGCGCTCACTGGGGGTTTGTTACAGACTCCGGAGGGGCTCCTACAGCCCAAGCGCAATAATAAGCCACAACATGGAATAAATCACACACAATATAGTCCCGCAACCTCACTCATATCATATCATCATCACAATATAGGCCAGCAGCCTCACTCATATCATAACATCGTCACAATATAGGCCAGCAACCTCACTCAGTCAGATACTCTCAATTTGCCCTTCAGGCCATAAATATACCGGGTTCTCGAGCCAAAAAAACAGTGTTTCATTTTCAAGAAGTAGTATCAAAATACTCTGAGTGTCAAAATAATTTCACAGAAAAGACAGAGTAAACATCACAACATATCAGTGAGGATAATAGTAAAACATCCCCTAAGGGGTAAACAAGTCGGCACTAGGCCCTACACCTGGCTTACAACCCAAAACATATCAAGTATATATAGTACTAATGGAAATAAGCTTTAAAAAGCCGTTTCGCAACTCAATAGTCGCCTAAGTAAGGAATATATCTCCAAAGTTTCCACCTTTTCATTTCAAAACCCGTGAAAGGGTGCATAGTCCGGGATTTCATACCCTCAGGACAGGATTTAAAGACATTACTTACCTCAAAATTAGCCCGGAACTATTCCGCAATGTGCTTGCCTCTCGAATCAACCTCCGAATGCTCCAAATCTACCAAGTTCAGATTTTTATCATCAATATGTTCTTAAGGAACGAATTCCAATCGAAAGATATCAAATTTAACTAAAAAATCCGAAACCGGTCAAAACCCAACCCTCAAGCCCGCGTCCCGAAACTCAGAAATGTTTACAGAAAAGTGTTCTCCGTCCTCTCACGAGTCCGTACATATAAAGAACACCAAAATCGGAGTTCGTTTGACCCGTCAAATCAACCCTTGAAGGTCTCATAATCTCATGCCCCAAAATCCTATTTTTCTACTGTTTTTCATGAATTAAAGGCTGGGATTATGGTCTATAATCACCCATAAATGCGTTTTAATAATCAAATTACTTACCTCTATGATACCCACAGATTTTCTCCTTCAAAATCGCCCAAAAAGCTTTCCTCCGCTCAACAATGGTGTAAAAGAGGATTTAAGTCGCGGAGGGTTTATTTAAATGATGCCCAGGCTTTTGTTCTTCGCGATCGCAACTTTGCCCCTGCGATCGCACTACCTGTTCTGCTCTCCGCGATCGCAGCCTTAGGCACGCGATCGAACTGCCTTACCTTGCTACCTTGCCCCACGCGCTCCGGCCCCTGTGCGGTCGCACACACTCGCCCGCGATCGCACAACTCTCTCCCTCTCTTCACTGCGATCGCACCTCTGCCCCTGCGGTCGCACAGAGTAATTCCTGGGGCCTCAACCACAGACCTATGCGATCGCACCTTGCTCCCCACGATCGCACAGAGCAATCTGAGACTGTCCATAATTAACTCTCTGCGATCGCACTTCTTCACCCGCGATCGCAGTGAACAAAATCACTGTGCACAAAAACCAGAAAACCAGCAATTGTTCTAAGTCCAAATGAGTCCGGTAATCACCCAAAATCAATCCCGAGCCCCTCGGGACCCCAACCAAACTTACCAGCATATCCCATAACATCATTCAAACTTAGTTTCACTCTCAAAACACCAAAACTAACGTCAAAACACCAAATTTACATCGGATTCAAGCCTAAGAACTTTGATATTTCTAAAATCCACCAACGATGCCGAAACTATTCAAAACAACTCCGATTGACTTGAACTTTTGCAGACAAGTCCAAAATAACATTACGAACCTGTTCCAACTGTCGGAATTCCATTCCGACCCCGATAGCCTATTTTCCACTGCCGACCGGAATCGCCAAAATTAACTTTCACCAATTCAAGCCTTATTCTACACCGGACATCACAAAATTATTCTGAACACACTCCTAAGTCCCAAATCACCTAACGAAGCTATCCGAGCCATAAAATTTGCATTCCGAGGTCGTTTACTAATGAGTCAACTCTTAGTTGACTTTTTCCATTTTAAGGCTATTTTTAGAGGCTAATTGACTGAACTCTCACTACAACCATTTGATTTCAAGCCTATCAACTCTAATAAATTAAATACAGTATAACCAATCTATATCAAGTCAATAAAAACAATTAAATGCAGGTTTTACGTAATGACAGACCGTGTCATTACAGATTTTAACCAAGCTTCAGAGGTAAGATCATTCTACTTATTTCCAAGTTAGATACAAGATTATTACATGGATTAGAACATGAAAATTAGGAAAAATTTGTTGAAAAATTAGTATTTTGAAGAAAACCTAGAAATTTGGATTTTAGCCACGAATTGAGCATGAATAATTGAGTAAAATGTGTAATTGAATTAGTAAAGCTTCGGGTAGGAATTTTCTTCAAGAAATTTCGAGGTCCGGGCACGTGGGCCCGATGGCATTTTTGTCATTTCATTGAGTCGGGCTGAGGAACTTTGTAATTTGAATTGGTTATGATCTCTTGAGTATATTTTCATTGAATTATTGTTATTTGGATAGTTTGGGAGCGTTGCGCATCCATTTTAGTCGTCGTAGAGGCTTGGAAGCCGGTGATGAATCTTCAGAGTGAGGTGAGTCTCATTTCTAACCTTGTAAGAGGGAATTGTCCCCTTAGGTATTCTACATGCTACATGTAATTGTTTGCTGGGGCTACGTACGTACCAGGTGACGAGATTCCGTATGTAGCGGCTACTATTGTTATGTCCGGGTAGTTATGTCCCACATCATGCCATGTATACTTCTTGTAATGAATTATATGTATGTTATAATATCCTGTTATGTGGTTTTGTTTCTCTGAGATTTATGGATTTGAAAATAATATGGAAGGAAATTGTTTTCACGGAAAAATATTATGAAATGAATTGACTTACGGGAAGGAATATGAAAGAAATTATTTATGGAAAGTATTATGAAAGGAAAAGAAATGACTTATAAGTTTTGTACTCAGGTAAGATATTATTTTCCCCGAGCATTCATTTACTTAAATAATTGGAAAGGATTGTGGTGAAATGAATTTTACATTCTGTGTGCGCATGTTGTCGCTTCGTAATTTACATCCCGTGAGCGATATGTAATTTCCTTCACTCTTATGGGAGCGGGCCGTACGCCACGGCGGATTTATAGTGCACTCTTGGTACGGGCCGGTCGATCCCCGGCAGTGCACAGGGATTTAATTAAGAATGCACTCTTGGTACGGGTCGGTCGATCCCCGGCAGTGCATGGACGAAGTTACACTATGATATGATATGATTACATTGATAGACGCACTCTTGGTACGGGCCGGTCGATCCCCGGCAGTGCGTAGGCAGGATTATTGTTAAGCATGCACTCTTGGTACGGCCAGTCGATCCCCGGCAGTGCATAGCTATTCTTCACTATGATATGATTACATTGATAGACACACTCTTGGTACGGGTCGGTCAATCCCCGGTAGTGCGTAGGCAGGATTATTCGTTAAGCATGCACTCTTGGTACGGGCCGGTCGATCCCCGGCAGTGCATAACTATCCT
>ML269437.1:0-14711 GCA_005239495.1 Nicotiana undulata | reverse complement strand
TACCTTATGGATATTGGATATGATAAATGGTCCCGGGCGCATTCCAAGGCAAATAGAACCATGGCTATGACATCGAATATTGCAGAATCACTAAATGCAGCAAACAAGCACGCAAGAGACCTCCCAGTTGTGAATTTGCTTGACTTTATGACAATATTGATTCAGAAATGGAATTACACCAATCGGAAGGATACCATGGAATCATTTATGAAGATCGGTGTAAAGTATGAAAAAATATTGGCAGATAATACCATCTTATCACAGACGATGACGGTATGCATTTTCAGAATCATTAAAACACTGCATGTACTGTAGTTTTACTTCTGCACCGTAGAGATTTCACTAAACAATTGCATGTTGTTATTTAAAAAATACTATTACTTCATACAACTAATGGTTTTTCTTAATTAAAATTATATTAGGTGTTGCCATCAACTCAATTCTTACATTTAGTGATTGATGGCCAAACAAGAAATGTGGTGCGCCTGCATGAAAAATATTGCACTTGTGGAAGGTTTCAGCTAGACGATATTCCATGTCCACATGCAATGGCAGTTATAAAAAAATTTCATATGGATTCATATAAGTATTGCTCGGATTACTACAGTAAAGACTACTTGCTGAAAACATATGAGATACCAGTAAACCCTTTGCCTGATGAAACAACGTGGAAAATTCCAGAACATGTGTCTTCGCATGTGGTAATGGCACCAAAGGAAAAATCAAACCAGCAAGACCTAAAAAAAAGAGAGGCATAGGAGGTTGGGAAGGAAATACAGTTACATGTGCACTATGCGGGAGCAAAGGACATAACCGGAGAACGTGCCGAAATATTCCAAAGAGAGATTGATATAATGCTTCAATATTTTTATAGAACTCATATGTTGTAGAATCTTTTCATTTGAATTTCAAAGAAATAAAATGCATGTATTGCACTAGACATATATGCTAAATCAGTATACTATGCGAGTATAAAACTTTACTGGTTTGTGTGTTTTTTTTTTATCAGTAAGACATGATACCTATATAGTATATAAGTATGCTAAATCAGTATACTATGCGAGTATAGAATTTTACTGGTTTGTGTGTGTGTGTTTTTATCAATAAGACATGATACCTATATAGTATATAAGTATGCTAAATCAGTATACTATGCGAGTATAGAATTTTACTGGTTTGTGTGTGTGTGTTTTTATCAATAAGACATGATACCTATATAGTATATAAGTATGCTAAATCCGTATACTATGCGAGTATAAAATTTTACTGATTTGTGTGTGTGTTTTTATCAATAAGACATGATACCTATATAGTATATAAGTATGCTAAATCAGTATATTATGCGAGTATAGAATTTTACTGGTTTGTGTGTGTGTTTTTATCAATAAGACATGATACATATATAGTATATAAGTATGCTAAATTAGTATACTATGCGGGTATAGAATTTTATTGGTTTGTGTGTGTGTGTATTTTTATCAATAAGACATGATACCTATATAGTATATAAGTATGCTAAATTAGTATACTATGCGAGTATAGAATTTTACTAGTTTATTTGTGTTTGTTTTTTATCAATAAGACATGATACCTATATAGTATATAAGTATTGATATGTATTTTTGTTTTTAAAGTTTTTTTCTGGGGTTGAGAGGGTTGGACATATAAACTACAATGTTTTCTACGGGTGAGATAGAACTTCACAATGCACAATGCCAGTTGCCAGTATGATTTTACATGTCTGGAGCCTGTAACATTTACTTTTTAATGTTCTCCAAGTTTGGTTCTCCCTCAGTTGCTAAAGTGACTTGATTTTTCAGTTGTGGTTGGTAACAATTCTGTTTCGAAGGATTATCTCCACTGAAGTATACTGCTGATTTTATGCATATTTTCAAGAGAAGAGGAAAACATCCAGTTTGACTGCTTCATTTTCTCAAGATCCCGAGTTCTTTATGTTTTCATATCGTAAATAGTCATTCATACATTTGAAGGCCACAATACCATGATGCGAATTGGTAAAAGAAACAAATGGTATTAGTCCTAGAGGCGATTAATCATCCATGAGCCAGAATTACTCAATAAAGTGGGTTATACATTCTTCATGACCTCTTCTAAAGAGCCAAAAAGCTAGCTGTAAAGGATGGGGAAAACATTGCTCAACGAGCTGTTCCAAATTTGGAAGATAACTGCAAGGAAGTTCAATGCGTTGAAGTGGATTCTAACGCGAACAATACTAGCGCTGATAAACATTCATCACCTCGAAAGGGAGATCAGGAATCAAGTTCCATTGACATAGACCACAATAGAGTTATAGCAACATATTGTACTATTACAACTGTATTCCTAGAACACACTTTAAAATATTAGCATTTTCACAATCTAATAATCACATCTGTAAAGTTTTCATGCTACAATTAACTAAAAATAAAAAGAGACCTATACTACTTCTTGCGCTTCTTTCCACGAGTATTTTTTCTTGCCACTGTAGCCTCAGATTCACTTGATTCGCCATTCAATTGCTTGTTCCTCCCATAATGCCACAACAATATACCAAACTTGTAACGACCCAGCCGGTTGTTTTGCGTATTAGGGTCCCGTTTCCTTAAATGAAACCTTCCATAGCGACTATTCGTGCTTTATAACTCGCGGGAGCGGGTGGTTCGGGATGTGGGAATGAATTGGATGGTTTAGGAACACTTGGTTCCTTAAGGCTGGCCTATTTGGCCAAGTTTGACTTCGGTCAAAATTTTGAGCAAACGACCTCGGAATCAAGTTTATATAGCTCCAGTAGCTCCGTACAGTGATTTTGGACTTGGGCGTATGTTTGGCTCGGGTTTCTGATGACCCGAGAGCGTTTCGGCGCCCGAAATGGAAATCAGGATTTCCTTAAGTTTAAAATTTGGCCTGGAATGGGACTTCATGCTATCGAAGTCCGAATGGAATTTCGAGGCTGGAAATAGTTCCGTATAGTCATTTATGACCTATCTGCAAATTTTGGGGTCATTCCGAGTAGTATAGACCCGTTCGGCGCAATGTAATGAATTCTAGAATTTCAAAGTTCTTAAGTTTGATTAATTTGGTTTTGGGGTTGAATTTTGAGTTCCGTTATTTTTTTTCATGTTCCGGAAGTTCGAGCGAGTCTGTATCACGAATACAGACTTGCCAGTGCTTTTAGACGGGGTCTCGGGAGGCTCGGGGGTGTTTTAGACCCCCGGGAGTTAAGTTAGAAAAACCAGAAATTTTCTGTCTAGTTTCCTTCTCTGCGATCGCAGAAGCAGGGATGCGATCGCAGAGAAGTAATTATGCTGGGCCATCCAATGTTCTCTGTGATCGCATATGGTCCCCTCCCCAACCCTCTGCGGTCGCAGACTCACTCCTGCGATTGCACAAGTCACCTACCCCTCCCCCTACTGCCTTTTCCTCTCTACGGTCGTAGACCTCACTCCTGCGATCGCATAAGCCTACCTACCCACCCTACGCGATCGCATGCCCCATCTATGCGACCATATAGTGCTTCTCGAGGGCCAGGGTCATTTGTTCTCCGCGATCGCAGGCCTGATGACGCGATCGCAGTGAAGGTTTTCCTAGGCAATAATAAATGCCTAATTACGGTCTTTCTTCCACATTTCCAATTTCCAAACTCCATTGAAGCATCTTAGAGCTGGGGGAAATGGCTGTCCAAAGCCACTATCATCTAAGGTGAGTGACTTCTTCTCTAAATTATTAATTTTTCATGGAATTCAACTAATTTTGTTCTTAAAAATATCAAAATCATGGGAAAAATTGGGTAGAAATTCCTAGGGCTTTGATAATTAGTGAATTACCCCTTTTTAGCCATGAATTCCTAAATAAATTAAGTAATTACGATCCTTAGGCTTCGGGTAATTCATTCCTTCGAGAATTTTCAAAATCCGAACGCGTGGGCCCGGGGTCGAAATTTCAAAAACCTTCAAGAATACTATATTTTGGAATTTCTTGTCAATTCTTATTCTTGGAGCATAAATTGATTCAATTATGCTATGTTTGGCTAGTTTTGAGCCGTCGAGGGTAGTTTCGGAGCTTTGAGCACATTCTTGATCCGGTCTTTGGTCCGAGGAGTGCTTCGTTGAGGTGAGTCTCCTTTCTAACCTCGTAAGAGGGAAATTGTCCCTCTAGGTAACCTTGTTTTCTATGTGATCTTGTTTGGGGGCTACGTAAGCACCAAGTGATGAGAGTCCGTACGTAGTGGCTATTACTGCTTCGTTCGGTTAGTTAGGACACAACATGTTCATTATTTCCCCTGTTGTAGCATAGATATGACTTGTATACTTGTGTGATTGGTACTGTTGTCTTTGAACGTTGTGATACTTGGCTTGATTTAAGTGTGATAAGAGAATCACGGGATGGGATCGGGTCGTACGCCACGAAAGAGTGACGAGTGATTATATTATGGGATCGGGCCGTACGCCACGTCAGAGTGATGATTGATTATATTATGGGATCGGGCCGTACGCCACGTCAGAGTGATGATTGATTATATTATGGGATCGGGCCGTACACCACGACAGAGTGATGAGAGAGTATATTATGGGATCGGACCGTACGCCACGGCGAAGAATACGGGGTGGGATCGGGCCGTACGCCACGGTGAAGATTTACATGATGGGATCGGGCCGTACGCCACAGCGGAGCGATGTGAGTGAGTACCATATGGGAGCGAGCCGTACGCCACGGCGGATACCAAACTTGTTTGATTTGAGATTGTTATTTGATGTTGGATATTGATGTACTTTATTATTTGTTTTACTTGCCTATTGCTTTCCTTACATCCTGCTTACTTTATTACTGTTGGACCTTNTGGTCCGTCTGATTATCAGTCCAGTGCTAGATATTGACCGAGTGGCTATACTTCACGGTGAGCTGTCCTTCTTGGCGACTTTCTGGCAGCACCCTGGAGTTTCCTTGTCATATTTCCTCTGTCTTTTGTTCAGACTGAGACTCTTTATATATATTTCAGTTATTGTATATTCAGTAGTTGCCTGTGGCACTCGTGACACTAGTTCCTGGCGCACACACACACAGTTATTATTTTGGGGTTTTGGCTGTGCATATGTTATGCGACGTGCCTATCGATTGATTTCTGTACTTGTGGTTCTATCTCGTACCATTTATCATTATTGTGTTTTATCCATTTAAAATTGGTAGTTATTAAATTGTTAACCAAAAAGGGGAAGGGTAACACCTAGTATGTTTCATATCGGCTTGCCTAACCCCACTGTTGGGCGCCATCGCGACCTGAATTAGGATTTGGGTCGTGACAACGTGGTATCAAATCTTTAGGTTCACGTAGTCTCACGAGTCACGGGCAAACCCAGTAGAGTGTTGCGGATCGGTACGGAGACGTCTGTACTTATCTTCAGGAGGTTATTGGGTGTTAAGAAACTCCTTTTGTTCATATCCTATCGTGCAACCGAGGATGTACTCAAACCCGTTCTTGTACTCTCTCACAGATGGTGAGGACGCGTGCTTCACATGTTCTTGATCCAGGGGAGGCTGCTATCCCCGCCGCTCGAGGCCGTGGTAGGGGAAGGGGTAGGGCTCCTGTTCGTAGGAGGGGGAGAGGGCGTCCCAAAGCTGTACCGGTCGCACCGATTGAGGACCCTTATGTTGAGGAGCAGGATGAGCTGCCTCCCGTAGCTCCACCACCAGCTGATTTTATGACGGCGCCGGGCTTCCAGAAGGTCATGGGCCGTATGCTGAGGTTCATGGATACTATGTCACAGGCGGGTGTACATCCATCAGATCCTGTTGCTTCTCAGGCAGGAGGGGGAGTTTAGACCCCTACCGATCAAGCTACAGGACCAGCAGCAGCAGTACATCGTACTCCAAATATTCCACCAGTGATCGCGGTTCAGCCTGGGGTGGTAGCACCAGAGCCTAGGCCAATTGCAGAGATAGACCAGCAGAAGTTGCTGGGTAGATGGACCCAGCTTCGCCCTCCGACCTTCGGGGGTGAGCGGGGAGAGGATGCACAGGATTTCATCGAAAGGTGCAGGGACAGACTGCACAACATGAGGATATTAGAGTCACATGGGGTAGATTTCACGACCTTCCAGCTTGAGGGCAGAGCTTGCTGCTGGTGGCTGTCTTATGTACTCAGTAGGCCAGCAGGGTCTCCACCGGTTACTTGGGAGCAGTTTACTCAGTTATTCTTGGACCGATATATTCCACCGTCTGAGAGGGAGGAGCTGCGGGGTCAGTTTGAGAGGTTAGAGCAGGGGCAGATGTCTGTGTCAGATTATGAGGCCAGGTTCTCAAGGTTGTCTCGCCATGCTCTCATGATATTGCCCACAGATGCTGAGAGGGTTTGACGGTTTGTGGCAGGCTTACATCCAGGTATTAGGACTTCCATGGCCAGAGAGGTAGAGATGGGTACCCCATATCAGCTTGTAGTCGAGATAACTTAACGTATTAAGGGTTACCGTGTGAGGGGAAAGGAGCAGGGTCAGCTAGGTCAGCAGAACAAGAGGTCCAAGTTTGCAGGCGACTTCAGAGGGGCTCCATTTAGGGTCAGGGGTCAGTACGGAGGTGTCCAGTTCAGCAGGCCTTCCTATTCAGCACCTCCAGTACCTCCTAGGGTTGTTCTAATCAGGCCCCAGTTTAGCGCCATGCCAGAGCGCTCCTATCATCCTCCAGCCATCCAGAGTGCACCCAGTAGTTATTCTAGCCATCAGAGATCCTCCAGTTCTTATCCAGTGCTTTACCAGAGGATTCACATCGCTCTTCAGCTATTCAGGGTTCCTCCTCTTCAGGGCAGCTAGCATGGGTAGTTTGGCCTACATTTTAGTGGAGGAGAGGCCTTTAGCCTTGGACATTCAGTCCTTGGCCAACCGTTTGGTAAGATTGGACCTTTCAGAGCCTCGTCGAGTTTAGCTCATGTGGTAGCTCAGTCTTCATTGTTGGGAGAGATCAAGGCTCGATAGTTTGATGATCCACGTCTAGCAGAGCTGCGGGATACGGTGGTCCAGGGCAGGGCCAAAGAGGTTACTTTAGGCGAGGATGGTGTTCTGCAGCTCTAAGGGCGATTGTGTGCTCATGATATTGATGGCCTGAGGGAAAGGATTCTAGCAGAGGCGCACAGTTCGCGGTACTCTATTCACCTAGGAGCGACGAAGATGTATCGTGATTTTAGGCAGCACTACTGGTGGAGGCGGATGAAGAAGGATATTGTTCAGTATGTGGCCAGGTGTCTTAATTTTCCTCAGGTTAAGTACGAGCATCAGCGGCCAGGAGGCTTGTTTCAGCAAATGCCCATTCCTCAGTGGAAATGGGAGCGAATCACTATGGACTTCGTGGTTGGGTTGCCTCGGACTTTGCGGAAGGTTGATTCGGTTTGGGTCATTGTGGATAGATTGACCAAATCGGCATATTTCATTCCTGTGGCTACTACTTATACTACAGAGAGGCTAGCTCAGATTTACCTTCGTGAGATAGTCCGGTTGCATGGTGCGTCGGTGTCTATCATTTCAGATCGGGGTCCTCAGTTCACTTCGCACTTCTGGAGAGCCTTGCACAATGAGATGGGTACTCAGATAGACCTCAGTTCAGCATTTCACCCTCAGATTGATGGCCAGTCAGAGCGTACAGTTCAGATTCTGGAAGATATGCTCAGGGCCTGTATTATTGATTTCGGGGGTCAGTGGGATCAGTTCTTGCCTTTAGCAGAGTTTGCATACAATAATAGTTATCAGTCCAGCATCGAGATGGCTCCATTCGAGGCTTTATATGGTCGGCGATGTCGTTCTTCGATTGGGTGGTTTGAGCCTGGCGAGGCCAAGCTATATGGTACAGATCTGGTGAGAGATGCCTTGGAAAAGGTGAAGATTATTCAGGAAAGGCTCCATACAGCACATGCTAGGCAGAAGAGCTACGCAGATCAGCGGGCACGTGATGTAGCATTCATGGAGGGAGATAAGGTTATGTTGAAGGTTTCGCCGATGAAGGGCATTATGAGATTTGGGAAGAAAGGCAAGCTGAGCCCCAGGTTTATAGGTCCTTTCGAGGTGTTGAAGCGGGTTGGAGAGGTTGCTTATGAGCTTTCTTTGCCTCCAGCCTTATCAGGAGTTCACCCAGTATTTCACGTATCCATGCTTCGGAGGTATCACGCCGACTTCTCGCACGTGGTTGATTAAAGCACTATCCAGTTAGATGAGAAGTTGGGCTATGAGGAGGAGCTAATTGCCATTATTGATAGGTAGGACCACCAGTTGAGGTCTAAGATAGTTTCTGCGGTTAAGGTCCAGTGGAGGGGCCAACCAGTTGAGGAGGCGACTTGGGAGTCCGAGCAGGACATGCGGAGCAGATATCCACAGCTATTCAGCACTCCAGGTACGATTCTAGTCCCGTTCTAGGATGAACATTTGTTTAAGAGGGGTAGAATGTAACGACCCATCCGGTCGTTTTGCGTATTAGGGTCCCGTTTCCTTAAATGAAACCTTCCATAGCGGCTATTCGTGCTTTATGACTCGCGGGAGTAGGTGGTTCGGGATGTGGGAATGAATTGGATGGTTTAGGAACACTTGGTTCCTTAAGGTTGGCCTATTTGGCCAAGTTTGACTTCGGTCAACATTTTGAGCAAACGACCTCGGAATTGAGTTCTGACAGCTCCAGTAGCTCCGTACAGTGATTTCAGACTTGGGCGTATGTTCGGCTCGGGTTTCTGATGACCCGGGAGCGTTTCGGCGCCCGAAATGGAAATCAGGATTTCCTTAAGTTTAGAATTTGGCCTGGAACAGGACTTCATGCTATCGAAGTCCGAATGGAATTTCGAGGCCGGCAATAGTTCCGTATAGTCATTTGTGACTTGTCTGCAAATTTTGGGGTCATTCCGAGTAGTATAGACCCGTTCGGCGCAATGTAATGAATTCTAGAATTTCAAAGTTCTTAAGTTTGATTAATTTGGTTTTGGGGTTGAATTTTGAGTTCGAGCTAGTCCGTATCACAAATACAGACTTGACAGTGCTTTTGGACGGGGTCCTGGGGAGCTCGGGGGTGTTTTAGACCCCCAGGAGCTAAGTTAGAAAAACCAGAAATTTTCTGTCTGGTTTCCTTCTCTGCAATCGCAGAAGCAGGGATGCGATAGCAGAGAAGTAATTATGCTGGGCCATCCAATGTTCTCTGCGATCGCAGACATCACTCCGCGATCGCATATGGTCCCCTCCCCAACCCTCTGCGGTCGCAGACTCACTCCTGCGATTGCACAAGTCACCATCCCCCTACTGCCTATTCCTCTCTGCGGTCGCAGACGTCACTCCTGCGATCGCATAAGCCTACCTCCCCACCCTCCGCGATCGCAGGCCCCATCTATTAGATCTCATAGTGCTTCTCGAGGGCCAGGGTCTTTTGTTCTCCGCGATCGCTGGCCTGATGACGCAATCGCAGTGAAGGTTTTCCTGGGCAGTATTTAAATGCCCAATTACAGGATTTCTTCCTCATTTCCAATTTCCAAACTCCATTGAAGCATCTTAGAGCTGGGGGAAAAGGCTGTCCAAAGCCACTATCATCTAAGGTGAGTGACTTCTTCTCTAAATTATCAATTTTTCATGGAATTCAACTAATTTTGTTCTTAAAAATATCAAAATCATGGGAAAAATTGGGTAGAAATTCCTAGGGCTTTGATAATTAGTGAATTATCCCTTTTTAGCCATGAATTCCTAAATAAATTAGGTAATTACGATCCTTAGGCTTCGGGTAATTCATTCCTTCGAGAATTTTCAAAATCCGAACGCGTGGGCCCGGGGTCGAAATTTCAAAAACCTTCAAGAATACTATATTTTGGAATTTCTTGTTAATTCTTATTCTTGGAGCATAAATTGATTCAATTATGCTATGTTTGGCTAGTTGTGAGCCGTCGAGGGTAGTTTCGGAGCTTTGAGCACATTCTCGATCCAGTCTTTGGTCCGAGGAGTGCTTCGTTGAGGTGAGTCTCCTTTCTAACCTCGTAAGAGGGAAATTGTCCCTCTAGGTAACCTTGTTTGCTATGTGATCTTGTTTGGGGGCTACGTACGCACCGAGTGACGAGAGTCCGTACGTAGTGGCTATTACTGCTTCGTCCGGGTAGTTAGGACACAACATGTTCATTGTTTTTCCCTGTTGTAGCATAGATATGACTTGTATACTTGTGTGATTGGTACTGTTGTATTTGAACGTTGTGATACTTGGCTTGATTTAAGTGTGATAAGAGAATAACGGGATGGGATCGGGCCGTACGCCACAACAGAGTGACGAGTGATTATATTATGGGATCGGGCCGTACGCCACGACAGAGTGATGATTTATTATATTATGGGATCGGGCCATACGCCACGGCAGAGTGATGAAAGAGTATATTATGGGATCAGGTTGTACGCCACGGCGGAGATTGAGACTACAGGGTGGTATCGGGCCGTACGCCACGGTGGAGATTGAGACTACAGGGTGGGATCGGGCCGTATGCCACGTCGAAGATTTACAGGATGGGATCGGGCCATACGCCACGGCGGAGCGATGTGAGTGAGTACCATATGGGAGCGGGCCGTACGTCACGGCGGATACCAAACTTGTTTGATTTGAGATTGTTATTTGATGTTGGATATTGATGTACTTGATTATTTATTTTACTTGCCTACAGTTTTCCTTACATCCTGCTTACTTTATTACTGTTGGACCTTAGTGAGTATCGAGTCGACCTCTCGTCACTACTTCTTTGAGATTAGACGGGATACTCACTGGGTACATATTTATGTATGTACTCATGCTGCACTTTCCTTTCTTTCTGCACTTGATTGTGCAGGTCCAGAGGCTGGTCCGTCTTATTATCAGTCCAGTGCTAGATATTGACCGAGTAGCTATACTTCACGGTGAGCTGTCCTTCTTGGAGACTTCCTGGCAGCACCCTGGAGTTTCCTTGTCCTATTTCCTCTGTCTTTTGTTCAGACTGAGGCTCTGTATATATATTTCAATTATTGTATATTCAGTAGTTGCCCGTGGCACTCGTGACACTAGTTCCTGGCACACACACGCAGTTATTATTTTGGGGTTTTGGTTGTGCATATGTTATGCGACGTGCCTATCGGTTGATTTCTGTACCTGTGGTTCTATCTCGTATCATTTATCATTATTGTGTTTTATCCATTTAAAATTGGTAGTTATTAAATTGTTAACCAAAAATGGGAAGGGTAACACCTAGTGTGTTTCATATCGGCTTGCCTAACCCCGCTGTTGGGCGCCATCGACCTGAATTAGGATTTGGGTCGTCACAAAACCTAGCTCGAAGACCATCCACATCAAAATTGTCAACAGGGATTGTAAGACCTTCAATAATGTACTCAGCAAAGCATGCAACATATACTCCACAATCTCTGAAATAAAACAAATGAATAGAATATAAAAATCGATTAGTAGTGAAAAATGTTAATATGAATGAGGAAAACAAAGTAAAAAAAGTAACTATTCTTACGAGTTTTGTTGTGTTGGCAGATCTGTAATCAGTTCAGTCTCAAAAGGATCAGTCAAGTCCTTTCTCAAGTGCATACCATTTTGTACTACAATGTCACTCCTTTGGTTATAAAATTCAATGCTAACTAGAAATAGGGGGATCAACATAGCATATGCCTCTGCCACCTTTTGAATAGATTTTTTGTTCTTTCGACTACGTAGCGAGTCATATACATAAAAACATCTCTTATGGAATGATACACATCCCAATATCCAATGCCACTCTTCTGCCAAATTAATTGGAAAGAGGACGTGATCAACCTGGTGCCATGGAGTGTTGCAATACATCCTAAATCCTTTCATGTACTCAATGACATCGTCTGATCTATCAATGAACTGATCTTGTCTCCCGCCTTTTACAAACTCTGCGAAAACCCTTTGAATGATATCATTAAAAAGGGTATCTGTAGTTGTGACTTTGATTGGCATATTAATTCCATATGTCGCCTTCTTCCTAAGATAGTAGAATATAATATTCAAGTGCTTCAAAAAAGAGAGCAAGAAAGCATGACTAACATTAACAATATGCATGAACTAATACAACGACAAAAATAAAAAGCAGTACACATACCGAACTAGATAGAGGCCTCCTAGAATAGTTTAATGTATGAAAAAACATCTTATCATCAATCTGTTCTGTCACGACCCAGAATCTTAATCCAGGTCGTGATGGCGCCCAACAACGGGGTTAGGCAAGCCAACACAAATTACACTGAGTGTTACCCTTCACATCTAATTAAACAAGTCAACATTTACAAATTTTAAACAGTTAAACATGATGATATCTTGACATGGAAATAAAACATATGCATGCATGTACAACCCAAACCCAAAATATACATACACTATGCGTGTGTGCCAGGCGAGTGTCATGGGCAACTACTGAATATACAATGACCACAATATATACAGAGTCTCAGTCTGAATGAAATGGACAGAGAATATAACAAAAGAAATCCAAGGTGCTGCTAGGAAGTCGCCGGGAAAGCAGCTCACCGTGAAGTATGACCACACTATAAATATCTAGCACCGGCCTGATAATCAGACGTACCAGCCTCCGGACCTGTACATTCAGGTACAGAAAAGAAAAGAAAGTGCAGCATGAGTACATATTAAATAAATATGTACCCAATGAGTATCCCGCCTAAACTTGAAGAAGTAGTAACGAGAGGTCGACTCGATACTCACTAAGGTCCAGCAGTAATAACATATGATAGAATATAATGAAATACAGTAGGCATGTCAGGGAAATAAGCAACAAGTTTATATATCAAGAGCAGAAATCCAAACAATTGCTGAACTAAACAATAAAGCACTTCCAAGGTTAAGACCACCGAACGAAACAATAATCACAAATTCTTAGATCCGCCGTGGCGTATGGACCGCTCCCCATAAGGTACCTTCTAAACTCGACGTGGCGTACGGCCCGATCCTATATGTATCTCAAGTATTTCTCAACATTGCCATGGCGTACGGCCCGATCCCATATATATATCACAATTACTTCTCAACACTGCCGTGGCGTACGACCCGATCCCATATAGACATAATCACTCTCAAACCTGCCGTGGCGTACGACCCGATTCAAATATCTTACAATACTTACTTTCCATGACAAATTCCTTGCCAATCAACAATTTTTCCAATNAGCGATGGGGTCGTTTTTCAAGCACGAATAGAACGATCTAAAGGGGTTGTGCAACCTAGAGAGATGGCCATATCTTTTTGATGAATGTGGTATCGAGGTTCGGTTTATTTGGAAAAGAGGTCAATCTTAGGGGAGACCATTCGAATGGTTGAATTGATGACTTCGCTTCGATCTCTTCGACTGAACCTAAAGGAGACTTCGATCATTCAACTTTAGCTTCTGAAGGAGGAATCATGTCACTTGGAATTTCGGAAAGTGAATCCTCTCTTTCAGATCCTGGCCTTGGTAGAACTTGTCTTTGATTGGGATTTCGATTGAAAAGATGTTAGGCCGCTTCCTCATGTGCCTAAGAAGCCGAGGCAATCTCGATTGAAGCCAATTCAACATTTTCCTACTCAATCTTCTTTATAGAAATAGCACTCGATCAAAGGGGAGCATTTGCGCCCGAAACTCCGAAATTCACCCTCGACGGCTCGCAACTAACCAATCATGGTATAATTGAATTAATCTAGGTTCCAAGAAGAAGAATCAACAAGAAATCCTAAATTTAAGCATTCTTGACCATTTCCGAAATTTCGACCCCAAGACCACACATTGGATTTCGAAAATTCTTGAAGGAATCACCTACCCGAAGTCTAAGGATCGAAGTGATGTGATTTATACAAGGATTCATAGCCTCAACTGAATAATTTACCAATTTATTCAAAGCCCTATAATTTCTATCCAAATTTTATGAATTTTTGATTCTTTAGGAATTAAACCCGTTGAATTCTATGCATAATAGTGAAAATAGAAGAGAATTACTTACCCCCTACAGTGGGTGGTCGTGGGAGGTGTTTCTCAAACTTGGATGCTCTCTACTGGAGGTTGATGGTGGGTAAAAATGAATAAAACTCGTAATTTGGACATTTAAAAGGGGCTGGAAACAGTTATTTCCGCACCTGCAACCTTGGGACCGCAGGTGTGGTCCCGCACCTGCAAGAAAATCACCGCCCCTGCAGAAAAGGTCCTGGGACCCTGGCATCGCACCTGCGGAGAAGGAGTCCGCACCAGCGGTCCCGCTCATGCGGCAGAAAGGGCCGCGCCTGTGATGGGGGTCGCACCTGCGACTGAGAGACCGCAGGAGCGGTCACACCAGAAGCAACCACATCAGCAGTGGATTTTGCTGGTTTTTGGCCCCGTGCGGGGTCCGGGAAGCCCCTGGGCCCACCCGAGCCTCCGAAAAAATATACCAACTGGTCCCAAATCATATGACGGACTCGCTCGAGCTCACGGAACACTCAGAATATCACCAGAACTAGAAATCACCCGCCAAACCTCTTGAATTCAAACTTAAGACTTTAAGAACTCTAGATTTCATAACATTGCGCCGAACGAGTCTATACTACTCGGAATGACCTCAAATTTTTCAGACAAGTCATGAATGACTATACAGAACTATTCCCGGTCCTGAAATTTCATTCGGACCTCGGGAACAAAAAAAATAACATTTCAAGCCAAATTTCAAATTCTATGAAAATCCTCAAAACTTCATTAACTCCAATTTTTC
>ML269436.1:0-21800 GCA_005239495.1 Nicotiana undulata | reverse complement strand
AAACTAATTAATTTAGCGAGATTTTGTAGGATTATACGATAGATAAAAATCACGTGCTCACAGGCGTCGGGGTGTGTTTAGACTCAAAAATCTGGTTTTTGGCTATTTTCTGGTGTCTGGTGCGTTACACTATGCGAACACGTGGTAACCCACGCGAACGCGAAGAGCAACGGGGAAGGGGCTTGGGTTTACTCTATGCGAACGCGTAGGGTGAGACGCGAACGCGGAGCACTGGGTTGTGACTCTACGTGAACGCATCCCCTGGATCGCGAACGCACAGGGTAAGTAAGGGGCTGGGGGCTGGGTAGTCATAACCTTACACTTGGGAACACATAGGCCAAGTAAGCTAAGCCTATGCAAATGTGGCCAAGGGCTCGCGAACGCGATGACTAATTTCGCCCAGTGATTTTAAAAAACAGAATACATACGAGATTAAACCAAAATTTCATAACTTCTTCTTCTAAACTCCAAATTGGGCGATTGTTGAAAGAGAACTTCACCACAAATTCATAGGTATATAATATTAGACCCATTTTCTTTAATATTTATTAACAACTATTAGATTTCTAGGCCTAAATCATGATTTTAAGGGTAGAAAATTAGGGATTTGGGTAGAGTTAGGATTTTTTAATTAATTGGAATTTAGACCTCGTTTTGGGGTCGGATTTTAAAACTAATTACATATTCGGGCTCGTGGGTAAATGGGTGATCGGGTTTTGGTCCGAATCTCGTATTTTGACCAAGCGAGCCCGGGGTCAATTTTTGACTTTTTGGAAAGAATGTTAGATACCCTATAATTAAGCATTGGAATTGAGTTATTTAACGTTTATTGATGTTATTGAGTCAATTATGTCTGGATACAATTGATTTGGAGTCGAGTTCAAAAGGAAAGGCAGTGATTGAGGCTTGATTTTGGTCGCGGAAGTTGAGGTAAGTGTTTGGCCAAACCTTAGCTTGAGGAAATAGGCGTTAAGTCTTATTTACTATGTATTTATACCATGTTCAACGTATAGGTGAGGTGACGAGTACCTATATGTTGGTTTCAAGCATGCCCGTGAGTCGGATATATGAATTATGTGACTTCATTTATATTTACTGCGTTATAGATTGAATTTCACTTAGGTTGTTGTTCATTTGATGGAAATTCTTGGTTGTGAACACTGTTGAGTATTTGTTTCGGTTGAGAAATATTTTGTAAAGTTATGTACTTGAGTGAGATTGGTTATAGCTGTGTCCCTTGCCGGGACAGTGATATTTCTACTGTGGTTCCCTCGCCGGGATGTTGTGATTTGTTTTCATGGTTAATGTTGTTGATTCCTTCCTTGCCAAACTTCTGTTATTGATATTGTTTGGGTGAGGAAGAGTGTAAAGCACGAAGGGTGATGCCGTGTATTATTTATTGTGAGGATGAGAGTGTAAAAGCACGAAGGGTGATGTCGTGCAATGATATGATACTAAAAGCACGAAGGGTGATGCCGTGCCATTTTTATTGATTATTGTGAGGGTGAGAGTAAAAGCACGAAGGGTGATGTCGTGTACTTGCATTTATGATTTGGTGAGGATGAAAGTAAAAGCACGAAGGGTGATTTCGTGTACTTGCATTTATTATTTGGTGAGGATGAGAGTAAAAGCACGAAGGGTGATGTCGTGCACTACTTTTCTCTGTGTTGTTAATTCCTGCTACTATTTTGATATTTACTCTGTTGTCTTATTTAGTTATTTCTGTTAATTGCCATCTCTTTTCCCCCAGCATGTTCCCTTTTTCTTTTGTACTTAGCTGTTTATCCATGCTTTATTATTAATCCTTCCGAGTATTATTAAATTTCACAGGTTATCTTGGTTGTCGTGTCCTAGACTCGTCACTACTTCGCCGAGGTTAGGCTCGAGACTTACTCAGTACATGGGGTCGGTTGTACTGATACTACACCTGCACATCTTTTGTTGTGCAGATCCCGGTACAGGACCCTGTGGACACTAGAGCTAGGAGGCTTCCTTCAGTCCACCCGGAGACACCGAGGTAGTCCTGCATGCGTACGCAGACCTTGGCATCCCCTCCCACTTCTCTATTTTTGTTTTTAGCTATTTCAGAAACAAATGTATTTACTTATTTTATACCCTTACATGTATTATTCGTAGATAGTCCGTGACATTGTGACTCCAAAGATCTAGGTTATGGTTATTTTGAAAATTCGTAAAATCAGTGGATTGAGTTATGTACTTTTAGCATGTTTTCATTTTATGCTTTTATTTATGAAAAGGTCGTATTTCACTCGTTCTCATTTAATAATAAAGGATTATAACAGACTTGAATATTCACGTTGGCTTGCCTAGTGGGTTCAACGTTAGGCGCCATCACGGTCCCGACGGTAGAAAATTTTAGATCGTGACAGCCCTGCTGAATCGTTAGTAAGATAATATTTTAAAATGAAATAACTGACATCATGTTACCTTGTGTGACCTTAAGTTATAACTCGCCGATTATTTCTATGCTTACCATTTCTACTACTTTTCATATTTTACTTCAACTGTTTTCTCAGTTTAATCTTCTCAACCTATCTGAGGTTTTGTTTTACTTACAAAGGAATTGTTATTATATTTTAAACAAATAAAATCTATATTAAATAGGATAGTTAGTTGATGTTGAATTTTATTTAGAAAATATTATTTTCCTCACTCAATTGATTCTAAAACCAAACCTTATTTTTCTCACTGATTTCCTAGCTGGTCTAAAAATTATAGATTAACTTCATGATATATATATATATATATATATATATATATATATATATATATATATAGATAGATAGATAGATAGATAGATAGATAGATAGATAGATAGAATCTCTTGAACATCCTAAGTAGTAATTGGCATGGATATTATGTACCGAATAACACGTGGATGTCGTTGTGCTAAGTGGGATGGAAAGATGTGGGCACAAGGTGCCGTGTGTGTGGAAGAGTTGTTGGAATTATTGGAATCGTATTCTAGAAACACGTGTTTGGTTGATTTAATATTGTTTTTCCCTACTTGAGCACATTTACACTTAGTCGTATCCCAAGTCTGTTGTTGTTTGACGTATTTGGTGGATTCTCCTTACCATTCGTGTTTCTTTTCCTCTTGTCGTTACTACTGTTTGCAATTTGATATCCTTATGTTATCGGTATTACTTTGATAGTCCTTTCTTGTTAGATTTGAGTCATATTCCTGCAAGTTATATATATTTGGTAGTGTCTCGACCTGGCCTCGTCACTACTTTACCGAGGTTAGGCTTGATACTTACTGGGTACCATCGTGGTGTACTCATACTACAATTTTGCACATCTTTTTGTGTAGAACCAAGTACTTCAGACCGGGTCGGTTTTGATATTTATGCTCGGTGTGGCTGGAGACTTCAGGGTGTACCTGCTGGGCGTTTGCAGGCTCTGAAGTCACTTTCTGATGTATTTAATCCCATTGTTTTATTTATTTCCGGAACAGTGATGTATTTATCATGTAGAACTATTTCTAGAAAGGCTTATGACTTGTACTACCGGTTTTAGGAATTGTAAGGTTATAGAGGATTCAGTTTCGAAGTTGTTAGACGCTATTTATTTATTATTGTTCAGTATATGTTAGGCTTACCTAGTCCCTAGGACTAGGTGTCATCACGATACGCAACGAATGAAAATTTGGATCGTGACACCATATGCAGTATGCACATAATACGAACATAGGCGGACCCATGAATTGAAGATAGCGGACATATGAGCGAAATGGTCAAATAGTGCCCCGTCGTAATTTTAAACTACCGTAAGTGTTCCACGCAAAATATATGATCATTTTCAACATATATAAACTTATATATTCAGAATTTTAATTGGATCCGATAACCCCCTTTTTCTAAGAATAGGTCCGCCTCTAGATTTTGTCTAAGAATAGGTACGCCTCTGAATTGAAGATAGCGACGCATTGTTTATTTTTTCTAGTTGATAATACAAATTATACACTAATTATACAAATATTATACATGATATATATTGTACATCGACTATTTTTTTTATTTAAGCAGTTGCGTGGACGGCTATTAGGTTACTTCTTCCATATATTTAATTTATTTTTAACTTCTAATTTTGGGGCACATATGATTTTTTTAATATACTAATGGTGTTCGGGGTCATTATGTGCACTTTAATTATTTTATTTAATATATATAATCTCCTACACGTATAGTCATTAGGCCACTTTGCAAACGTAAATTATCATCTGTTTTTTTTTTCTTTCAAACTACAATTATCTAGTAAAATAAAGACAAAAATATTGTAGTAAATTCATACAATAAGGAGTAAATAATCTTATAGCATAACCAAAGGCATTATCTTTCATATAATGGCCCATGAATCATTGTCCATATATAGAAGGGTAATTTTTGCCTCCATTTTCTACTAAAAGTATATCACAAAGTATTGCAATGATATCAATCTTCATATATATAAAGAAATTTTAGAAAATTTTAATGCACCAAAAAATGCAAGAAACATTATTAATACAAAGTGTCTCACGTTTATAGGTTCCACTCGTGCACCCAATATGTGCACTATAATGCTATTGCAAAATTCTTGTTTCCCACTCAACTCCTTATTTCTTTTCATTGCAAAAAGTTTAAAGTAATAACACTTAATAAAATTAAAAATAAATTTAGTAAATATTTTAGCATATTTCTTGCTAAAATATTTTGTCTTGTCATTTGAAAATGTGCAAGAACTTTTTATCTTAATGCCTTTTATTTTTGACATAGACTAATTGTGTGTGCTTACATGAGCACACATTTCTTTGTCAAAGGAAAGTCACATTTCTTTGTCAAAGGAAAAAACAAAGTTAATATTCTCACATATCACTCTTTGAAGGTCAGTTTCCAATTTTTATTCTATATAAGTCCAAAATATTGCATATAACTATTTAAATTTAAAATGACTTAATGCACAATCAAAGAAATCTGTCTTATAATTTCACTTTAAAAATTCTAATCTCTGCATTAATTTGTCATTAAAAAGTAGAAAGATGTCGAGGAGCTTGAAGTAACGATAAAATTGTTTTCGTGTGACCTATAGGTTATGGGTTCGAGCCGTAGAATCAGTCTTTAATGCTTGTAGTACGATAGGCTGTCTACATCACATCCCTTGGAGTGTGGCCCTTTCTCAAACTCTACATGAACGTAGGGATACCTCGTGCACGAAATGTTCTTTTTTAGTAATTGAGTAAATGGCGTGTGACTAGGTTTTGAACATACTAATATTTTATATCATCCTCTACAAATTCCGTTCACTAAATATATTACCAATAGATAAAAAGAGGGGAAACAAAATCAAACACTAGTTGATCACAACACCAATCTCTAGCCCTTGGAGAAAGCTAAAAGTCTCAATTCGAAGGTATTTGTCCCCTATAATTAAATAACATTAAAATATTTTTTGAAAAGTTTTTAGTAAGCTTTATATTTTTGTTGATACTTTAAGCTTAAAAGGTATGTGAATAAAACATCTAAGTAAGTGGACATATGTTTCTCTAAAATGAACCAAATATAACAATTAATCATGAGATTAGACTAAATTAACTTGGTACTTTTTCACATTGGGAGTCATGGCCGACAAGGCATCATCATAGTGTTTTTGACTCTCTTTTTTTTCTTTTCTTTTTTGCTTTAGAGTACTTAAGTTCTTTGACACTTTTAGGGTGGGCAAGAATATAATTATTACCCCTACTTGTTTTTTTGTTTTTTTATTTTTTTTATTTTTTCTCTTTTACGCCTCGAATTGTTTATATGGTTATTTTTTTAAAACGTATATATATATATATAATATAATAAAAAAATGTTGCGGATTAACGCTACTTATAGGTGAAATGTTTTTCTTTTTGTTTCTTTTTATATATAATTTTAATGATCTGAGTGTTCGGAATTCATTGATCCAACTAATTTGCATTTGCATTCTAACTTATAACTAGGAAGCTGACTATAGGGAATTTTCACGTTATTAGGATATAAATCGATTAATTTGATTAAAGGCGGAGAAACTGTATTATTTCATTAAAGGAGGGCTTTGCAACAATGGTAAAATTATTTCTGTATAAACTATGGGAGGTCACGAGTTTAAATTGTTGAAGTAGCCACTAATGCTTGCCCTAGGGTAGGTTGTCTACGTCACACTCCTAAAAGTGTGGTCATTCTCCCAATCCTGCATGAATATGAAATATTTTATGCATGGCTTCACTTAAGGGGAATCTTGCAGCAATAATATAGTTGTCTCCGAGTGAACTATAGATCACATGTTCGAACTGTGAAAGTAGTCATTAATACTTGTATTAGTATAGACTATCTATATCACAACCCTTAAGATGTAATTCTTCTTCGAATTTTGCTTAAATACAAAATACTTTGTGTATGGGTTCCTTCTAAACCATATTGTTTAACTATACTTCTTGGTGGTTCTTGGCTTATCTTTTGCTTAGGTGGAAGCTTGCATTTTCTTCCATCAAAATGATGGCCGACAGCAACACAAAAACTTGAAAAGTATATTTAAGGGTTTTTGAAAATTCATGGTAGGGCAAATATGTCAAGTGGCCTCAAAAGATAAGCCCAAAAAGAAAAGAAATTGGTACATATTGAAGATTTTGTGTCACCTAAAGTGAGATAACAAGGGATTTTAGGTGGAAGGATCCTTTTCCAAAGATGTCATTCTTTACTACGTGGAGATGGATATATACATTCAAACGACTATATAATAACTTGGTATGTAACAAAAATTTATGGATATTTTAGCAAATTGTTGTTATAGTAGAAAAACATAAAATTTGATTCCGGAAAAATTTAGTTTTTATAATAAAGTATTGTTATATAAGAATGTTGTTATAAAGAGGTCTTGCTTTAGCTACCAATATAAGTGGAGACTATTACAACCTTGATTTTATTTCTATGACCTTCATTTCTATTTTTATACATGAAAAATTTTCTTTACACATAAGAGATCTATCTTTTATACATAAAAGATCTAAAATAAACACTTTCTTAATTTCAATATTGTAAAAAGTCATGAATGCCTACTTCCTCACTCACAATGGCCCTTGACCAATGTATTGGTAAAAATAAATATTACACGTGAAATTAAGTATGTGGCTAATGTGGCAAGACACGTGGACGATCGAGAAAGCGACAATTGGAATGATGCATTAAAAGAGACATGAGTCGTAACATATACGAGCAAATTACCCACGAGATGAAAGAACATGGATGCTCGAGTCTAAATGGTTAAATGAAGAGGCACCAGTGGAATGAATCAAGACAGTAAAAAGGGATGGTTCATGAATCGTCAATTAATGAGCGTGAATGGTCACAATCGTTACACAATCTTCATGAACAGTTACGATTAGCAATTATAACGTCTCATCAATATCATTAATGCTCATAATGATTCATTCATAAAAGAGAAAAGACGTTGTACTTATAGACTCCTATATAAGGGAAGGAAAATTCACTTGTAAGGACACGTTCTGATTATTATTGGAATACAATTACTTTCTTTTGCTTTCTATCAATTACTTTGTCATTTCTTATTCTAACTTCCTTTCTTACTATTGAGAGAAATACGGTATTTCTTGGTTATCAGTAGCCCGAGTACTTATAAAAATAGATTTTGACTAAGAATCTAATTCTTTGGTTAAACAAATTGGTTCTGTTACCGAGAATCTGATTATCTTCTCTTACTTTCCAAATCTCTCTCTCGCAACTAAGTCATATCGAATGTCAATGACAACAACCAGCAGGTAAAAAGAACTCTGATTCCATCACCTTAAGGAACACCACGCACTTCACGAGAAGGGTCACCTGAAAGATCCACTACTCATAATAATGAACAACATGGAAATGAGAAAAAACTGTTGAGCAGGATGCTGTGAAGCAGTTAATTGCTGAGTACATGAATGATGCTCTCCAAGCTTTCGTGAGGGGACTATCAGTTTCCCCACTCACTCCTCCAAAAAATACTGCAACTGTGGAAATCCCACGCTTAGGGTTAGCTAATTCTAGAAGCAGGGGAACTTCCAATGAGTCACGCGATGGGAGACCAGGTACGCCTAATAATTCTGATTTACAAACTTTATTGCTGACCTTGCAGAAATAGGTGAAATAACAAAACGACCGTGTTGAGCAAATACCTAGAGTACCACATGTGATCAAAGGAGTTGATATCGACAAATATTCGCAACAACCATGGAAACCAAGCACATCTCCATTACCCATTCCAAAGAAGTTTAAAATGACCGATTTCCCAAAATATGATGGAACAACTGATCCACATGACCATGTCATTGCGTTCACCACGGGAGTAAAAGGCAATGATTTATCCAAGCAGGAGATGGAATCAATGTTGGTCAAAAAGTTTGGGGAAATACTCACGAAGGGAGCATTAACATGGTAATCTCTTTTACCTGATAATTCTATTGACTCTTTTGCTGAGCTTGCAGATCTATTTATAAAAGCACACTCGGGTGCTCAAAAAATTAAAAATATAATGGAGGATATATTTAAAGTAAAGCAAGGAGATACATAATTGCTTCGAGAATTTGTAGACAGATTCAAATGTGAAAGAATGTTGCTACCAAGAGTACCTTACAATTGGGCGGCCATGGAATTTCCAAGTAATTTAAATGAAAAAAGTTCAGAAGCTACGAGAAGGCTTAAAAAGATCCTACGAGAGTTCCCTGTCACGACATGGAATGATGTCTATAATAGGTACAGTACCAAGTTGCGGATCGAAGAAGATATCGTAGTTCAATCAAGGGTGGATGGAAAAACAGGTTCGAGGCAATCAGAATCTGAGAAAAGGTCCATTAAAAATAGGTACAAGCCTTATATGAGACCTTCGGGGCGAGAAGCTCGCCCCAAATCCGAAAACATGCGGGCTGATCATAGATTCACCAACAGAGATTCAGGTTCGTCATCATCGAGATTCAGAAAAGATCGAGGTGAACATAATATCTAAGGATACTAATGCAAATGCAAGGATTGGTGATTACAATTTTAACGTCAGTACTTCCGAGTTGGTCGTTGTTTTAAGGAGCATGGGGGATAAGGTACGATGGTCTAAAGAAATGAGATCAAACCCAAATAGAAGAAACCCAGATTTCTGGTGCAAGTTTCATAACGACCACGACCATAAAACATCAGACTGCAGATTATTACAAGGCGAGGTGGAACATTTGTTGAAGCAAGGTTATTTGACAGAACTATTCAGCGAGAAAAGCAAACAAGCTTACATGAAAAATAGACAAGAGCCTCCAAAACCTCCGTATCCAAAGAGAATAGTAAATGTGATAAGCAGAGGAGAAGAAGTCAACGGTGTAACTTATACAACTGCAAGAAAAATGTCAAAGTTCACAATAACTCACGGAAAGCGAACTCGCCAAACTTTGGAAGACGACAACATAACATTTGATGATGCAGATGCAGACGAGTTGATGATTTCCCACAACGGTGCACTGGTAATATCTTCACTTATACATGATACTAATGTAAAAGGAGTTTTGATTGACCCAGGTAGCTACTTGAATACCATTCTATTGCGAGTGGTGAAAGAAATATTGATTGGCGGCCGTGTTGTTCCAAAAACACGTTCCTTATCTGGGTTTGATAACTCAACCGTTATTACAAAGGGTGAGATCGAGCTAAGTACATTCGCGGAATGAGTTATCAAAGAAACAAAATTTCAAGTGATAGACACAGACATGGCCTATAATGATTCTTGGGAGGCCATGGATTCATGATATGGATGTTGTGAAATCTTCGTTACATCATGTTATCAAATTCCCTTCAAAATGGGGAATTCAGGAGATTCGGGGAGATCAACAAACTTTAAGGAATATCAACTCAGTGGTGCATCCAAGTCAGAAAGATACCAGTGCAAACGAGGAAGATGCAGTAAATCAAATTTCAACAGAAATTGTGTCAAAACTGACCAACTTGGATTCCAGGCCAGACGTAATTCAAGAGCCATGGGATAATGAAAACATCAGAACAACGATGAGGAGTTCGAAGCTGTTCCACTTTTCGAACAATGGCCAGATCGAAAAGTTCATATTGGAGCAAGGCTAAACCCAGAAATGAGAGGTAAGTTAATTGAATTCTTAAAAGCTAACGCATATTGTTTTGCATGCTCCCATTCAGATATGACAGGTATACCTCCGGAGGTGATGACTCATAAATTAAATGAAGATCCGTCATACGTACTTGTCAACCAAAATAAGAGGAAGCAAGGATCATTCAAAAATCAAGTAATCAATGACGAGGCGAACTTATTGTTACAAAGTCATGCCTTTTGTCTTGAAAAATGCTGGAGCCACATATCAGAGGATGGTGACCAAGATGTTCCAAGAACACCTTGGGAAGACAATGGAAGTATACATTGATGATATGTTGGTCAAATCTACACAAGCGGAAGATCATTTTCAACATCTTTCAAATACCTTCGAGATTCTCCGCAACTACAATATGAAACTGAACCCAAAAAAGTGTGTTTTTGGCGTAGCTTCAGGTAAGTTTTTAGGCCTTCTCGTATCTAATAGAGGTATTGAAGTAAATCCTGCATATATTAAAGCTATTGAGGAAATACCTAATAACTCATGAGCAAAAAAGAGGTACAAAGATTGACAGGTAGGATTGCAGCTCTGGGAAGATTCATTTCAAAATCTTCAGAAAAAAGCTTTAAATTCTTTTCAGTGTTAAAGAAGCAAAATATGTTTGAATAGATTGAGGAATGCCAACAAGCCCTCAAAGATTTTAAGGCATATCTGTCAAATCCTCCACTACTGGCTAAACCAAGGGATGGAGAAAGACAGTTTGTATATCTTACAGTTGCAGAAGTGGCTGTAAGTGCGGTTTTAGTAAGAGAAGACAAAGGTAAACAATCTCCTATTTATTATGTTAGTAAATCATTATTAGATGCTGAAAGTAGATATCCTCATGTAGGAAAACTTATTTTAGCATTAGTTATGGCATCTAGAAAATTGAGACCATATTTTCAATGTTATCCTATCTTCGTAGTAACTGCATATCCTTTAAGGAATATTTTGCATAAACAAGGCAGATTAGCTAAGTAGGCAATAGAACTTAGTGAATACAACATTATGTACCACCCTAGAACAACAATAAAATCTCAAGTCTTAGCAGATTTTGTAGCAGATTTTAGCACAAAAATAGTTCATGAAGTAGAAAAGGAATTACAAATATTCACTGGAGCTAATCCAGGTACGTGGACTTTATTTACTGATGGCTCTTCAAATGCCAAATGAGTCGGTTTGGGTATTGCTATAATCCCACCCCAGGAGAAAAGTATAAGACAAGCAATTAAGTGTTACCCTATTACTAACAATGAAGCAGAGTATGAAGTTGTAATTGCAGGTTTAGAACTGGCACGAGAACTCTCCATAGAGAAAATCGTGATTAAAAGTGATTCTCAGCTGGTAGTCAATCAGATGTAGGGGACTTACATTTCTAGAGAGGCATGAATGCTACAATACTTGGAAAAGGCACGAGAACTAATCAGGCAATTCCAATCATGGAAGATCGTGCAAATACCCAGGGAAGAAAATGCAGAAGCAGATGTGTTGGCTAACCTTGCTTCAGTTGCAGAAGTAACAAGAGAAGAAATTGCTATTGTAATACATTTATTTCATTCAGCACTTGACCAGGATAAACATGAGGTAAACTTTATTAATTTAACATGGGATTGGAGAAACGAGATTGTTAATTTTTTGCAATACAAGATCGTACCTGAAGGCAAGAAAGAACCTCAATGCTTCGACGAAAAGCTGCTCGTTATTATTTAATTCGAGAGAATTTCTATTGAAAAATATTTGGTGGTCCTTTAGCAATGTGCCTTGGACCCAATCAAACAGAATACGTGATGAAAGAAGTACATGAGGGACATTGCGAAAATCACGCGAATGGAAGATCTTTAGTTAAAAGATCTTTAGTTAAAACATTAATCAGGGCAGGATACTACTGGCCAAAAATGGAAGAGGATGCAGAAAAGTTTGTAGCAAAGTGTGCTAAATGTCAACGATGCGCCAACAATATGCATCAGCCTGTAGAATTACTACATACGATTATTTCCCCACAACCATTTATGAAGTGCGGAATAGATATGGTAGGTCCTTTACCACAAGCTAAAGGAAAGGTATTGTTTTTATTAGTGTTAGCAGATTACTTTGCCAAATGGGTAGAGGCATGAGCTTTCAAACAGGTACGAGAAAAGGAAGTAAAGGATTTCATTTGGCAAAATATTATATGCCGGTTTAGAGTTACAAAAGAAATCGTGTGTGATAATGGCCCACAGTTTTTTAGGCTCGAAAATCATAGAGTTCTTTCAAAATTGGAAAATCTAACGAATAACCTCTTCACCTTGTCATCCTGTGGCAAATGGACAAGCTGAGTCAACAAATAATATTTGAAAAAGAGATTAGAGAAATCAAAAGGGAGTTGGCCTGAGGAGTTACTAGGAGTATTATGGACTTATAGAACCACAGCAAAAACAGCTACGGGAGAAACACCATTATCGCTTGTGTACAGTTCAGAAGCTTTAATACCAATCGAAATAGGAGAACCAAGTATGAGATTCACATTGGCAACGGAAGAGTCAAACAATGAGGAATTAAGAACAAATTTGGATTTACTCGAACAAAAAAGAGAAGCAGCTTTAATACGGATGGCAGCACAAAAGCAAGTCATAGAACGCTACTACAACAAGAATGCTCACCTTAGATACTTCAAAATTGGGGACTTCGTTCTCAAAAAGGTTTTCCAATCAACGAAAACAACTGGAGTAGAAAGCTGAACCCAAATTGGGAAGGACCTTATAAAGTTCTAGGTATTGCTAGAAAAGGTGCCTACAACTTAGAAACCATGGACGACAAAATCTTACTTTCGAGCTAGAATGTTGTTCACTTGAAAAAGTATTATTTCTGAGCACAAGGAATACCCCCGGTCAGGTATCACTCAATTACGATTTTAGTTTTGTACAGTTAATATTATACTAACAATTTTAGATGATAGGAAAAAAGCTAGCCCACACCAAATGATGATATTAGACCTAAAAGACACGCGGATGCAACATTATTCCCGGCCTAGGGTTACAACATTTCTGATGGAAATAAAAATGGTTAAGCAGTCATCATCTAAAAAAATATTTATACCTCCGAGTCCCGTATGTTTTAACCTTTTCAGGAAATGGACCACATGGAAGGAATAATAAAGTGCTCGAGATTTCATACTTCAAAACTCTAACACTTAGGGGACTATATATTTGGAAGGCAAAGAAGACTGGAAAAGTCAGAATTCGAGTCAAGCCTAAGGATCTACCCAACAAATCGAAAGTTAAGAGCAAATAAAGAGCCAAAAACACAAGCCTGATTAAAAAACCTATGATGAAGAATACACTCGTGGATGTAAATTTAAAAATCTTACGAATATCTAGGTTAAAGGCAATATTTAGTCATGGGTTGCAAGATATGCCCTTGAATTTTGTAAAATCTGTTGTAAAGAAAACAGTTACGAAAGAGTTGTAGATGCTACTTGAATACATGTAAAGTATTATACAATTTGAAAGTTCAAATAATAACTTCCTCAAATTATTCAAAGAAACATGTGTGTTCCTATTTCTTCTTTCTTATGTTTACACCAATATGAAGTCGAGACGTCTTCTTCATTAAGTGTCGTTTATAAAAGGGACCTCTTTTATAATTCCTGCATGTTTAAAAAGTCATGGAATATTGAAGCATTTCTAAATGCATAAAGATATTAGAATAGAAACTCAGAATAAGATATTATAAGAGACTTAAACAAAAACTCGAAAAACAATATTATATAAATTCGGTTAAAACTAAGTATAAAAACTTAGTTACAACCTAACCATTTGATTCCAAACCCCAAAACAAACTAGGGACGAAAAAATTCAAACATTACCAAACCCCCAAATAGGACCAGGGGTAAACTTCCAAACATTCCACCAATAAAAAAACGAAACAACACTTCAAACTTTTCAAACTTTCACTGTAGGGCAGAATCTGAACCAACAGGATGAAGAACGGCATCATCAGCAGCAGGAGGAACAACTTGAGCAGAAGAAGGTTGAACAACAGCTTCACCAGGAACAACTTCATCACCCTCGAGAATGCCAGCCTTAGGTGAAGAAAAGCTTTGATTCTGCTAGGTCTTCTCAATAGTTTCTTTAGTCTTTGCAATTTCAGCAGCTAAGTCAAAGCCTTACCGGCTTGCCTCCATTAAAGTTTCAAGGCGCGTGTTCAAGAAAGCCTAACTAACATCAACATCAGCCTTGTCTTCAAGGGCTTCATAATCTCTTTCCCACTGCTCAATATCAATTCTTAGCTCCTCCTTCTCATTCAAGGTTGCATCATAAGAAGCCTGTAAGGGGGCAAGAGACCTCTCTAAAAACTAAACTTTGTTAGAGGACGCTCGGAGATCGTCTTGGGTTTGGGTGAGCGTTTGAACGAGCTCCCCGGCGTAAACTTCTTTCTGGTTTAGCAGTTCCTTCAAACCCCTAATTTCTTCAGTGGCCTTGGAAAACTGCTCAACAAATGAAGACTCGAGAAGGTTTTTGTCTTTGCCCGCCTGATTGGATGAGGCTTTCTCAACTGCCAACTCTGCTGCCATTACTTTCACCTGTTGCTCCAAGGTACACTTTTATTCCTCTAAGACTTCTTTCTCAAGTTGAAGACCTTCAAACTACTCCTTCCAATTGTCCGCCTCGGTGTGATAATCATTCATTAACTGTTCTGTGTGGACGAACCTCTTCATCATCTCCATGCCAATGAGGTTGATCTACACAATGAAAAGAAAAATGTGATATCGATGAAAAGAAATCACGTGTAAAATAAAAACCTAAGGCTTATACCTTTAAACATGAATGTACAATATCATTCACCCACGTTAAATAACTGTGGCTTTCCAATTTTGACTTCTCAACTGGGCCAATCAATGGTTTTAGCCATACACCAGCTTGGTCAGATTTCTTCAAAAGATTACCATCCTTAGGAACCTCGATGGTAACTTTTTTCATTACCCTACAGTTACTAGAGGAACCAACTTCAACATGAGAAGATGTAACAGTAGGGACAATCGAGAGAGTCAAATAGCCACGGGCGGAGCAGTGGCAGAAGCAACAGGTGCAGGGAACTAAGGACCAACTGGATCAGATACAAGAAAAGAAGCAAGAGGCATTTCCTCAGAAACAAAGACGAAGTCTTCATCATCAAATCCACGAGAAAAGAGTCGTTCGGTAGAGTCACGGGGTGCGGTAGACAGCTCTTCATCATAACTTACTAAGGTAGAACCTTCAGGCTCGTGCATGGGAACAGAACTGGGAGGAGGAGTAGCTTCGTTATTTGAAATGACACGTCTCTGAGCTTAAGGCTTACGAACCAACGAGCCTTCATCCCGTTCCTCTTCGCCCTCGGAGTTGTGTGCTCTGTCAGCTTTTCATTTTGATGAAGAACTCAAGATTATCTCTTGATTCCTCGATAAAGAGAGTCTCGAAGCAGCAATTGATGCGACACTCACACCCCGAATGGGAAACCCTAGTAAAAAAAGGAGTTAATAGTTTCCAAAATAAGTAAGCAAGGTAGAAAGTGGAAGAGAAAGATACCATGAGTCTTCACTTTCCATCCAAGCATGTTAGAAAGGTATTTCCAGGACTTTTCTTCCATAGGAGCAACGGTTACCAATATTTCTACCTAACCACGTAAATCTGGAATCTCCTCAACAGTTTTCATGGTTGCTGAAAAAGAAAAAGTAATACAATTATGAGATTGCAGGTTCTTCACAAAAAAAGAAAGAGAAGAGAAGTAAAAAAATCTAAAAAGGAACTTACGTGCAAAGTTCCACTTTTCTGGAAAAGGCATGTTCTCTTCTCCCACTAACCCATTTGTGGGAGCAGCAACGAATCAGGCATACCAACCATGATCCTTGTCATCTTCATGGCTCACTACAACTCTGTTACTCCTGGCCACGAGAGTAAACAACGCAGAACGAAATAACTTGGGGGAGCAAAGATGAATCAGATGATGAAAGGTGAAGGGTAAAGAGGCCAAGTTTGACAAGTACCTAAGGCATGCCACTGCCCTTCATACAATAAGACCAATATGTCCTAAACAAACGTTGAAGAAATGACAAAACTCTATGATGACTAGGAGAATATGTGGTCTAAAACCCAACGTAAAGGGATATGTATACAAAAAAGAATAACCAGCTTTGAAGGAGTGATCCTTTGGTTTGAATTAGGGACTAAAATTGGGAAATCAAATTTCCAATGACAGTCTCTCCGCACAAGAGAAATCAAACCCTCAGTAATCTAGGAAGGTGAACATCAGCATGATCATGAGAAGTCATGGAAGTAACTTGATTTCTAATCAATTCTCTATCAGTAAAGAAGGAAAGTTCAGCGGGGATGAACTCATCAACAGTGGGTTCACGAAGTGGTTCATTAGAATCCCTACTTCTAGCAGAAGATCTATGTGAAGAAGAATCCCTACTTCTAGAAGACGAGGGGGTAGTAGTACTAGGTTGAGAAGAAGAACCACGGATAGAAACCGACCCTAAACTACGTAACCTGCCACCTCTTCTACTTCTGATGGGAGAAGACGAAGGGGGAAGTTCATCTACTATAACCACTCTACGAGGATCGGGGTTTGAACAAGACATGGGTGTTGATAAACAAGAACTATTATGAATGAAGAACACTGTAGAAAGGTTTTCATAGAAGCAAAGGCAAATGAGGTATTTATATGAAGAAGCAACCATCATGTAAAGGAGGTCATGATGGAAATGTCATAATAAAACAGTCACTTCGTGACTGATGCAGCCGCAAAAAAAGCCCTAAAACTCGCTGAAGAGTTGCAGATCCAATCAATGAATGCCTCATGTCACATGCATTAAATAGAAGTGACATACGACGCGTTGGTTCTGAAGAAGACATAATGAAACATGGGAAACGGCGGCAAAATATTCCCTCCATAAATGTGACTTACTTCCCAAATATTCAATTGTTGAATAAATGGCAAGTAGGCGGACTATGTGTATTGGTAAAAATAAATATTACACGTGGAATTAGGTATGTGACTGATATGGCAAGACACGTGGACCATAGAGAAAGCGACAACTGGAATGATGCATTAAAAGAGACATGAGTTGTAACAGATACAAGCAAATTACCCACTAGATGAAAGAACATGGATGCTCGAGTCTAAATGGTTAAATGAAGAGGCACCGGTGGAATGAATCAAGACACTAAAAAGAGAAGGTTCATGAATCGTCAATTAATGAGCGTGAATGGTAACAAACATTACACAATCTTCATGAACGGTTACGATTACCAATTATAACATCTCATAAATATCATTAATGCTCATAATGATTCGGTCATAAAAGAGAAAAGACATTGTACTTATAGATTCCTATATAAGGGAAGGAAAATTTACTTGTAAGGACACGTTCTGATTATTATTGGAATATAATTACTTTATTTTGCTTTCTATCAATTACTTTGACATTTTTTATTCTAACTTTCTTTCTTACAATTGAGAGAAATATGGAATTTCTTAGTTATCAGTAGCCCAAGTACTTCTAAAAATAGGCTTTGACTAAGAATCTAATTCTTTGGTTAAAAACTCAAGTATTTAAGTTGCTCGTCGATCAATATAAAATAAGAGAGTTTTATACACTAACAATATAAATCTGAATTTCAATTCAAACATGGGTTTGAAATTTATGCACAATAACTTAAGGGAATTGCAAATTAATTTTTCGTAAATAGTAATTGATAATATAGTAAAAATAATAAATGACTTTCCGTCCCATGTTAAATTATAGTGATAGTAACTATAACGTATATAGCTTAAATTCATATGATAAATACTAATAAATATTTACAACAACAACAACAAACCCAGTTTGATCTCAACATGTGGGGTCTGGGGAGGGTAGTCTGTATGCAGACCTTACCCCTACCTAATGCAGGTAGAGAGGTTGTTTCCAATAGACCCTCGGCTCAGGAAGGGCTATTAGAAGAAGAGAGAAGCAATGAAGGAAGAAAAAAAATAGTAACCAATAATAGCAACAGGGAATACAATACCCGAGGAGAACAAAATCACATACCAAAATAAATATCTAAGAAGAAAATGCATGCTACTAAGTCTATTGGTGAACACTATAAACTACCTACTAACATTCTACCTTAATTCTCGACCTCCACACCCTCCTATCAAGTGTCATGTCCTCAATGAGCTGAAGCAGCGCCATATCCTACCTAATCACTTCTCCGAGTACTTCTTAGGCCTACTCCGAACCCTTCTCAAACTCTCCATGGCAAACCTCTCACACCTCCTGACAGGAGCATCAATGCTTCTTCTCCTTACATGTCCGAACCATCTCAGTCGCGACTCCCACATCTTGTCCTACATGGAGGCTTCTCCCACTCTGTTCTAGATAGCTTCATTCTTAATCCTATCTCGCCTGGTACACCCACACATCCATTTCAACATCCTCATCTTTGCTACTCTCATCTTCTGCACGTGGGAGTTCTTGACTAGCCAACATTCAGCCCCCTACACAATAGCGGGTCGAACCACCACTCGATAAAACTTACCTTAAGTCTTAACGGCACATTCCTATCACATAGAACACTGGAAGCAAGCCTCCACTTCATCCACCCTGCTCCGATGTGATGTGTGACATCTTCGTCAATCTCCCCATTACTCTGGATTATAGACCCGAGATACTAAAAACTCGCTCTCTTTTGGATAACTTGGGCATCAAGCTTAACCTCTACGTCTGCATCATGGGTCTTACTGAATTTGCACTCCAAGTATTTTGTCTTGGTTCTACTCAATTTGAAACCTTTAGACTCCAAGGTTTGTCTCCAAACCTCCAACCTCGCGTTAACTCCGCTACGCGTCTCGTCAATCAACACTATATCATCGGCAAATATCATGCACCAAGGCACCTCCCCTTGGATGTGACGCGACAATACATCCATCACCAAGGCAAACAAAAATGGTCTAAGAGTCGATCCCTGGTGCAACCCCATCACCACAGGGAAATGGTTCGAGTCACCACCCACAATCCTCACCTGAGTCTTAGCATCATCATACATATCCTTAATCACCCTAATGTACGCTACCGGGACGCCGCTAACCTCCAAACACCTCCACAGGACCTCCTTCGGAACTTTATCCTATGCATTCTCAAGGTCAATAAACACCATATGCAAATCCTTCTTCCTTTCCTTGTACTGCTCCACTAAACTCCTTACCAGATGAATCTAAAAATTATTTAAATTAAATGCATATAATTTAATTTTTCTTATTTGTTTCTCGAACTCAATTACCCTAGAAATAACATGACAAAAAGAGAAAATCTTAATGGCCTGCTATTTGATCAACTAATGAACAAATTTAGTTGGCTAGAATTATGCATATCAAGAGTGGCTCAATCATCAATCAAACAGTTGACTATTAGAAATTATGAAGGGCTAATGCGGTGGTTTATTGACTAGAATGGTTGAGGAAACCTATATAGTGGGTTATTAGGCTTCCATTAATTATACCAAAGATGTCTAACTGGATTCTGTTGGAAAACTATCTACTAACTAAAAATAATCTTATAAAGATTATTTAATTTCGTTGAATCAAATATTAGATCAACTACTGCATCTGATTATTACTAATAATTATTTCAAAAAAATGAAACAAAAGAATTGATATATCGATTAAGTACATTTTGATTCATGTAATAACTATATCACAACTGGAAAATTCTCTTTTTCAGACTCCTTTCCGTGATTTTTACACAAATCGCCGGACAAATTTATTATTTATTTTCTAGTCAATAAACATAAATTATATACTTATGATATACAATTATATACATACTAAACATAAATTATATATATAAATATATATTATACTTACACCAACTATTTTTAATTTAATCAATTAGAGGAACGACTATTTAGGTTAATTATTTTTTCTTTCTTTTTTTGTTGGGTCACTAAGGTTATTAGAAGCTCTTCGTTGAAAATTCCAAAGCTAAACTAGCTACCACATCAAAGTAATTCAACCGTCGATATCCTAACGAACTAATTATTTAATGGGAATTATTGGTAGAAATAATCATTTTTCAAAGATCTCTTGGGTCAAATAAGAATTTCATAGATTTTTGTGAGGTTATTTACCTTATTAAAGTATCATATTTTGACCAAAACAGAATTAACTAACGAAATGCTTTACTTATTGGATTCTCTAAGAAATATAATTGAATTGACCGACTACTTTAAAAATCTAAATGACCATGATTAAAGCATCTAATCAATACTTTGTGAGATATAAACTTTGTTGATTAAGTGTAATTACAAAAAAAAAAAGTGTAATAAAACAAAAACGAGAAATTAAGAAGGTGGGAATAATATCATCTTATTAATATATAAATATTTATAAAGTTTAAAAAGAGCATTTATAAGCTACATGATTGGTGCATGAGATAAGAACAAGAATGGTGTTGAATTTATCTTTTTTTTTTCTTATACTATGATCTCATTTCAATAATGCAATAGTGATTCATGACACTAAGAAATAGGCTTTATTTGAAGGAAGCTTAGGTTTATAGGATAAGAACAATCCAAATTAAAGAATGATCTATAGTTGTAGGCTTTGAGATGCTTTAAGCAAATTAAAAACCATTATCTAATAGGATTTTATTTGACTTAATTGATTCTTGAAAAAAGTGGGTGATTATCCTCGAACTTTTTATTGTTTTAACATGGATTATGGCCTTAAGCAACTTAGATTACTGTTACTATTTTCTTGAAGAAATTTGGAAATAACAATAATAACAACAACAACAACATCAACAACAGCTAGTCTGACGTAATCTCTCAAGTGAGTACTTAGCTTTACCCATACGTTATGTTACCTTTTGCACGTAAAAAAATTGTTTCTGATAGGAGAAATTAAGCATCACTTTTAAACTTATAGGAGAAAGTATCCCATTTTCATAATTCTGAACATATTATTTGTAGGGGTGGATCTGCCGTATAACTTATCGTGTAAACTTAAAAGCTTTTGTTTAATCTATTTTTTTCTTTCTTTATATAAATAAAAATATATTATTAAAAGGGATTTTTTTGTTCCTAACACAATATTTGAAATTTTATTACCAAAAATATTCGCGTTTAGTTAATTACTCGACCTAAATAAGTTTTGTCTACAAAATATTTACATTTCACCTTAAGAGGCTCTCAATCTATTATTACTGCCTACAATCAAGGGATTTAGTTATACCTTTTTCTTTTTTTCTCTCATCTTTCCCCTTTTCTCTCACTACTAGAATTTAGGTGTTTTCCGTCCGACGTTTCCGACCGAAATCGATCGCAAATTAGCAATTTCCGACCAAATTGCGTCCGATTTTAAATGGACGGGGAATGGCTGGTCGCAAACGAGAANAGACAATATAGTCGACCTATCAATCGCTTCGCCTTGGGCGGAAGTCCCTATACCTTGCAATCCAGCCCTGTAGCGTCGAAACGATTTATCTGCAAGGCCGTATGCTATCCCCTTTTTAGGACCACCGACAACATCCAACCATATCCTCTCCGCTTCTTCGGATGGAATGGGCGGTCGCTCGCCTTGCTCATTATAAAATCTATATTCGATAAATATAAATGTATATATGTTATAGTATAATATATATACATATATACTGAGT
>ML269434.1:0-20581 GCA_005239495.1 Nicotiana undulata | reverse complement strand
GGAGAGGGGGGGGGGGGGGGGGGGGGGGGGGGGGGAGGGGGTTGTATTTATAGTTTTACAAAAGGTTAAATTGGTAATTTAGAGAAGTGTTAATTTTTTTTAAAAAAAGCCCAAAAAAGAGGCCATTTGTGCAAATCAACCGTTGGGAAACGACTCCCTTGACAGGTGACCGTTGCCAACGGTCCAGTAGGCCCCAAACAAATTTAAAAAAATAAACAAAAATTAAACTAGCCGTTAAAAACGGTCCGGTTCGGGCCGGTTTAACCGGTAAGTGCACTGTTCGGTTTTACCGGTCCGGGTAACCGGTACAAATAAAGTGAACGGCCCAACCCCNGGGGGGGATTTACACCTTACCACCGAGTTATAATGAAAAGTAGCTGTCTAAAAATAAAATCGAAGATGCAGATTAAGAATTATGATTAAAGAACAGTCGCGAAGAGGGAGCAAATGACACTGAGTTTTGCTCCATCTATAAATCAGCCTCAACAGTATATGCAGGAATTACTTGAAACTGCACGATTGGGAGGGAACAGGGAGACTACTCAGTAAAATACAAGTCATGAAACAACTCCCAGAGAAATAAAGATTTATCACACACCATATTGAATAACCAGTTGACACACTGCACATCCATACAAGGCAAATGAAAATTATTATCGCTGGATAGATTTACCTGTCATAATATACATGCCTCCCTAACCTTTTATTACACACCTATATAACATCAGCATCATTCGAAAGACTACTCTATGGCTCCACAATAATCTTTCCTGTTGCATGTCCATCAATGCTCCTGCTCCAAGCATCTTCAGCCTTGCTCAGGGGATGTTTGGAGTCTATCACTGTTTTAAGTTTCCCTTCCTTCACAAGCCTAACAACAAAGTCCAGGTTCTCCTTCTTGGGAATTAAAAGCAATGGCACCAACTGTTTCTTTGAGAAGGTTAGTTTCTTTACTGCATATGTCCACATGGCGCTAGGTCCAGGAGTCAGGTCGATGACCTTCCCTTTCGCACTTAAATTAGGCTCAAAGGTAGACCAAGGAATGCCTGTAGTACAGTGAATTACTGCATCATATTTTTGGCCTGATGGACTCTTAAGAGCTGCTCCCTCTGGGGTCTTGTAATCAAGAACCTCATCTGCTCCTAAGCTCTTCACAAAATCAAAGTTACGGGTTCCACATGTAGCAGTAACATGGGTGTTACCAAGTTTTGCCAGTTGCACAGCATAGTGACCGACACCACCAGAGGCAGCTGTAACTAAGATGTTCTTTCGGGGTCCAGTTCCATCGAGCTTGACCTCAGCAGGATTGACAAGGGCCTGAAGAGCTGTAACTCCTGCAACAGGAAGACCTGCACCTTCAGCAGCTGATACTTCAGCTGGTCTTGGAACAGTCAAACTCTCCTTAGCCACCGCATATTCAGCCAATCCACCTCCATTCTGCATGAAAGCTCACAAAGATCCAACAAGCATAAACGATAGAACAATATTATGGTTCAAAGAGAAATGATTAAAAAAAAGGAGAAATACTACAAGATAGGACAAGAGCAGGTTGTTCTAGTCACGTGAGTCCACTTCCAAACAAGAGATAAGGAGTTTGAGTAACTTGGAGAACTGTTGTTGGCCCATGGGGAGGAGGGTATGAAAAGGGGGATTTACCATATAAATAAAAAACAAAAGTAAGTAGCATTGAACTGTAAAGGCACCCAACAAGAAACAGAAACAATATTCATGTAAAACGAATGTAAACCCTGCACATGCCCTTACTTCTTAAGTTTCAACCAAGCTCCAAAATGCAAGAGAGATGAATAAAACATTTGAAAAGAATTGGACTTACCAGGGTATTAAGCATAGCCACAACCTTGTCGCCGACCTTGAAATCTGTTACACTAGATCCTACCTCTACAACCTCTCCTCCCACGTCAGTAGCTGATACAAAAGATTGGTTAAGAGCACAGTAAAATCACAAGAATAAAATGCATAGTGCAATGCATCATGCAATTACTCCCTATAAATAAAGATAACGGCCATGCTGTCTTGATGTCTTCCCCAGTTAACTTCCTATTCAAGTACATTACTATTAACAACAGTTGATGTTGTTGGGCAAAGTTAATTCGTTCCTTTTACTCTTTCAGAATTCAACAAGTTCAGATCACTCGTTTATTAAATGCTAAACAAGCAAAATAGCTTCCATTTCTAACAATATGACCTTAAATCCTTATCCAATCAAATTACTCACCTTTTTATGTCACAATTCTCAATTTCTCAGATATTTTATCCTGATGCCGTCTCCTATTCTACTGGTCCCTATTGTTCCAGAAATTTTGATAGGGCCTTCACTTTGTCCATACAACATCACAATAAGTTATTGAATAATACATATTGCAAGTAGATTTATATGTAAATAGTCCAAGAAAAGACTTCATTCTTGATTTTGATGTGTTTTGGGAACTCTACTCTAGGCAAATGCATACATGCTAGGAATTAGCTTTAAGATATATCATTCAGCAAAAAGCCTGAATATGAATAAGCTTCCAAACGAACTCTATCAGCACAAAAATTTAATTAGGGATTCTAGATATGTCTGTCGGCCTTGTATAACCTAACAGCCAAGTACCTAGGCATTTCTGTTTTTTGGCCAGACAAAATGGGCAATGAAAAAGTTGCTCAATATAGGAACTCCTATCTCCACCAATAAGAAATTCTCTGTTAAATCACCCAGGTTACAAGATAAGGGAACAATAAGACAAACAATATTAACTTGTCAAGGGAGATGAATTTTGATAGTCAATATATATATTTGAGAAAACCTAGACAGAGCTTCTCTACTAAAGCTGGTGCGAAAAACATTTGAGAACATGAAACACAAGACAACAACTACCAAAACCAAAAAACACTGCAAACAGTGTGTAAGGAAATTCTGACAACATGTCTGGATGTATTGATGATTGAACTTACTAGGAATAAAAGGAAACTTGGGAGGCAGAAGAGGACGAAGCACGCCCTTCTGAATTTTCCAGTCAACAGGATTTAAGCTTGTAGCCTCCAGTTTTAGCAAGACCTCATCCTTCTTCGGAGTAGGCACAGGGACTTCAACATGCTGCAAGAAGCAAAGATGAGCATACAATCGAAAAAGCTCTTATATTAGCAGAAATCTTATTAGTACCGAGTAAATGAGCAGCCTCAGTCACAAAAATGCTTAAAGCAAATTACCAAAAAAGAAATAAGACAAAACAATATGGGAAATAGCTGCAATTCATTACTCAAGAGCTGTATCCCCGTTAAGGCACAAAATCCAAATGGTGACAAAGGAAAACTTTACTTATAAACATCAAATAAAATTTTATATGTATACGACACTCAAATTTTCTACTAAAATGACCAATTCATTGATATTGATTACTAAAATATGGGTAATCACCTAGAAAAGGTCTTTCATGGTTGGTGGAGTTGCTCTTTTTTTCCTTTATTTTCTTTTCCTCAAACTAACACTCAATTTATACTAGGTATGTTGTTATTGTTGTTTGTTCCAAGCTAGCACTTGTCTAGAAACAATAACACAATTAAAGCAAGAAAATATGCTAGTTAACGAGAATCCATCTTAAGCTTTTCAAAATTAACTTTAATTTATTCATATTTTAACAATCCTCCAAACTCCTTTGCCTTGAACCCCGTACCGCACACTCCCCTATCTTCCTATCATCTGATAGCCACAAATATTGGGCATTTTTACCACTCAATGGTTGTAGCTCAAAACCTACTACAATCACAAAGTTATGAACCTACTGTATTTCAGGGTTATGATTACTCGGGATTACATAAAACGCTAAGCAGAGGAAAGGGAATTTTTTTTCTTTGCAGGGTTGACATGCTGGTTGGGAGGAATAGATAAAGAAAGGAGGAAGACTAGTTGTTGTCTAGATTGAGATTTTTTTATTAGGAAATGATTTCTGCAATAGTGTTATCTTGGAAAAATAGACTGAGTTGGTTAACCTTGTTTTTAGTTGGCATTGCCCCAGTTAATTTGCAAGTTGCATTACCTAGGGTGTGTTTGGCACGAAGGAAAATGTTTTCCCTTTTCTTGATAGGGAACTCCAATTGGAGAAAAATGAGTTGACGAGGAAAACGTTTTCCAAAACCCCTAATTTGTATTTCCATGCAATATTGATCCCATAATTAGTCTTTACCCAAATTTCAGTATATTCTTCCCGCTACAGTGGTTTGATAATCTGAAAAATTGCACTTTTGACTAAACTTTTTAAGTAGTCTCATGCTTAAACATCAACTTCGCCAAAAAGCACCTGTATGTATGCCTACGTATCAGAAGGCATTTCTCAGTCCCTCCTTACAAATACAAGTAGCACAAATGTATATTTTCTTGTCAAAACTAGCACCCAAGATGAACGCTACTCAGTATTGGAAAATCTCATAACTATTACCAAGTACACACACACGGACACATATCAAAAGGCATTTTGAGGCTCTTAAGAGATAGCTATGTTTAAGAGAATAGTAAATGGTATTTGAGGTCTATCAAATCTTAATATCCCGGAAAGGCCAAGGCCGCGAGGAAAACTCCAAGCCCAAACTTTACTGCTTTCGAACTACAGCCTTAGCAACAGCCGACGTCTGATGTTACCATTTCAGCATATGATCGAACTGTTGGATTAAACTGGTTTACTAGGAGAAAGACATGAGACCAAACAAATTTCAGGGAATAATAGGATCTCAAGTTGCTTGGAATGGATCAGCCATTTAAGATTCATAACTCTATAACATCATCTAAGAAATACAAGTAACTTTTGTTTATAGGAATTTCTTCCAGCTTAACCAACACTTCCATTGATAGAGATTTCTTCCATCTTAACCAAACCACCGTTTACCATAAGCCTATTTCTTTCTCATTGCTTTTCTATCTGCTTAAGCATTATCTGGAAATTCAAGAGCTTTTAAGACTTATCCCTTTCCCGTTCCACTACATACACATTGAAGCAGAAAATAAACTGGATTATTCAACTCTTAAAATTTGCTCACCTAAAGTTTTATCATCAACTCAACCATGAAAATTAGAATACTTGTAAGGATGGTTTATCAAAATAAATAGGACAAGAAGTAGGAAAGAAGGAAAGTAGGAAACCCCCTAAAGCTAATGGCATCAAAATAAAGCCCTTCTGTCCTCTTCTGTTACTAGAGTATTTTAAATCCCTTTTTGTTAAGCTACGAAGCAAAAACTTAATTTCCAGATAGTAATGGCAGATATCATCTTCTCACATCCGTACGTCCTAATTCTGCGGCTTTTTGTGATACCAATCCCCAACAAGAAAAGTTTCCTATAGAGTAGTTAAATTATCATTTCAAATACTAGTCTGAAAATAATTTTTTCTCTATAAACTTCAAATAAATTCAAGTATCCTGCCAATTTTAAATTTTGAGTGTTAAGAATTCAGTCGAAGAATTCTAAATTTCTAATGACTTAAGTTCAACAGTCCAAGGGCCAATTATTCTTCAAACAACTATATCTGCAATTTTGTAATGAGAAATGAGCCAATTAAAATACCAACTTTAACCATGTTGAAGACTCTGTCTTCAGTAACAATAAAATATGTTAACACTCAAAAGTAGTTATTGATATGTCAAATGAATGCAAAAAGGAAAGCGAAGAGCGGAAGTGAGAATACCTTTAAGCCAGCGGCACCGCCACCATAAGAGTTGTATTGGAGAGCATGCATCACCTTCCCAGCCATATCAAATTCACCGATTTCACGCCTATCTCTTAATTTAATTTAATTTAATGGATATATATCGCCGCTAGCATAGGGTGCTTCTACTACTATATCTTTAGGGGACACGTGGTTCATACAGGACTTCTCCTGGAAATAAGACAAAATTAGCTGGCATTAATGATGAAATTGGAAATGAGACCAGACCGATCTAAGGCCCTCTCCAACCCTCTCCATTTCTTCACAACCTGGGCAATTATGGAGCTCCAATATACTCTCTTATTTTTGTCTATAAAAGAGGATGAATACTACGGGTGGTGTGAATCAATATTTAGAAACGGACTAAACCAACGTACCGTACCGAATTGATTTTCATGTTTCTTTTAATAAAATTACAGGTTTTAATATAAGTTTATAACCGTATCGATAATTAAAGTAGATTTTTTATTTTATAAAAATAAACAGAAAAAATATCGAACTGTACCGAATAAATTTAGATGTGAGAAATATATTTATATATTACGTTTAAAAATAACAAAGCATTAAATTCTTCGTTGGGCCGTGGAATTATGACAACGTTTACAAGCCAACAAGTAAACTCAAAATCCTAATTCTCAAACCTAGAGCCCGTTTGGATTGGCTTAAAAAAAGTGACTTTTCAGCAGAAATAGCTTTTAAGCCAAAAAGCAATAAGTTGGGATTGCCCAGCTTCTTGCTTTTGGCTTGTTTTAAGCAGTTTTCAACTTATTTTAAGCACTTTTTTATTTTGCCAAACACTGAAAAAAGCTAAAAAGAGCTTTAAAGCTGATTTGACCAGCTTAAAAGCCAATCCAAACACCCTCCTATTATGCTACTCATATTGAAATTAAATTATTTCCAACATATTCACAAGCAAGACACAAGGTATTGTAGCAATTATGAGTAGCAAACTACAAAGTATTGGATTTGGATATATCTTTTTGAATATTTAATCTTCTATAGACTTTATTCGTGAGTTACAGCTTGGTTCATATCTTTTCACTCGTGTGATTTATATTTTCTTTGTATTTGCTTAATTTCTTTTACACTGCTATAGAATAATTTATGGATCTATACTCTGGCTATTTTTCATGTTTTCTTAATTCATCACCCTTTAAACAATAAAAATGTCCAGAGAGTTTGTGAAGCCCTATAAAAGTACGCAGGTTATTGCATTATACTTCGACTAGTGACTTTTATATGACACTGAAAAAAAACCGAAAATTAACCGAACCGTACTGATACCGAATAGAAACCGACATGATTGGGACGATTTCGGAAAGTCTAATTTTGGTTATACATAGTAGAATAACCGAAAAAATAGTATGGTACAAATTTTATAAAATAACCGGCCGAATCGAACCATTAACACCCGTAATGAATACTATTACTTCAAATACGGGGAGTTTGACACTATTCATTTTATCCATTACTATTCATATTTATTTTATTATTATTTTTATTATTTAAGTCTTCTAATTTATCCCTTTATATACACCTAATTATATTTATATAATATTTTATAATATTAATTTTATATCTTAACTTTAATGCATAATTTTGATAAATTAATTTTCGTGCATTTTATTATTTTTATGTAATTTGTAAGTTAATTTTATTATAAATTATAATTGTATAAAAAAATATATAATCATCTCAAAATATGAATGGTGAAAATATAAAATTAAATATTGCTAAAATTGAAAAGTGAAAATTGAAAATATATTAAAATTGGAAATACATGAAAATTGAATTACACGAAATTAAAATACATAAAAATTGAAACTACAGTAAATAACATAATAACTTAGTAGGGAGGTATGTCATTTCCAGATACACCAAAGTTATTATAGTATTGAGTGAATAGGGCCGAAGATTATTGTGGTTGTGACTCTGGAAATTGTTGTCTTATTTTATACATTATCCGTGACCCACGTTCGTAAGAAATATTTCGCGATGAAACAAGAATCATGTCGAAAAGATGTTGAACGTGCATTCGGGGTTTTGCAAGCTCGTTTCGCAGTGGTTGCAGGACCATCACGTTTTTGTAGAAAAGAAGTGTTACATGATATAATAACTACATGTATTATACTGCACAACATGATAATAGAGGATGGACGTGATCATAATGCACAAATTCAAGATGATAGGGAATGTCCACCCCCAACGGTAGAAATGGTAGTAGATGAAAATTATCGATTTGAGCGATTTTTAGCTCGACAAAAAAAAATTAAGAACAAAGATGCTCATTTCGCATTTCATAATGCATCAATAGATCATTTATGGGAGCATACTAGAGGTGAAAGTTGAATATTTATGTAATATTTAATATAATTTTTATCATTATGTAATATGTATTGAATTATCTTGTATCTCAATAATTTTACTTTTATTTAAATTATCCTTTAATATATATAATGTATAATATTTTCTTACAAATTATGTTATTTAAAATTTATGGTATAAAATAATTTTCTATTAAATTATATGTAATGAATATGTAAAAATGAAAAAAGATAGATTTTCTTTAATAGAAATAAGAAAATAAAATTTAAATAAAGATAATAATATAATATTAAAGAGACAGAAGAATATAGAATAAAATATTATTTTTTGAAGTAAAAAATGAAATAATGGTTAGAGTAAACACAATGAATGATAAAAATAGTAGTATGCCACATCAACGAACAGATCTGACAATGCTCCATTGTTCCTAAATCTGAGGATACAGATTCATTCCCTTGATTCACAATGATAATAATTTTTGACTTCACTAATGTAAATTATTCTCCCTTGTTTCAATTTATATAGAGAATCACTTGCAATTATCTTTTAAGTAATATGATGATATATACATTAACATCATCAGTACGGAGAGCTTATATTCTATTTTATATATGACCTCTGCATATGTGTTCCTTGAAAAGGTTTCAAATTTTTAATTAATTAATTAGGAATTCAATTTTTTTATATGAAACATATACGTAATGAATATGTGTGAGACCATAATATCTTTCGTTCTGTTTACCCTAAAATTTGAGTAACAATTAAATTTATATTGTGATTTTAAAGATATGTGATTTAATCCAATACCAATTGATAAACAATGAACTAAATAAATAAATTGGACAATAAAATAAATCAAACCGGTCTGCAAGCAATGCCTCGACTTTGATTCGAGATAGTGATAACAACACGAAAGGGGTCCAAGAATTACTAAAGAAAATAAGGAAAAAAAAAGACGGAAAATTAAAGATAGATTGAATTCAAGAAAGAGTTTCTTGAATTCAAGAAGCCTATTCTTGAAGTTGAATCCTAACAACAACAATTAGTTAAGGAAGAACTAATCGCCTTTGGTAGAGATTTAAAAACAAGAGATAGATTGTGAAACCCGACCCTTTAGAATAACAAGAACAACAATAAGCCTAAACTTATCACATTTCTTGAATACCTACAAGTGACGTAAGATTTCGAAAAGAATTTAATCTTACCACCTTAAGTTGAGTCTTGAAGGTTGAAGAATAAATCAAAGAGTAGCCACACACAAGAGTGCAAGAAAAATCTCACAATTTTTATTGATAATAGTCTAAGTCTAGAAGCAAAGAAGATACCCCTTTATATAGGGAGGGGGTCACGAAATTCTACCTAAAAATTAAGGAAATAAAGTCCTAAACTACTTTGGACAACAAGTCCAACTACCATAGGAAAAGGTAAAACTCTAGGAAATAAAAACCAAGTCAATCTTGGAAAGTAATTCCAATAATCTTAGAAAAATAAAAACAAAACCTTAACTACCTAGGAAAACATCAAATATGTCCTAACAAACTAGGAAATAAAATAAGGAACTTTAACTCTTTGTCCTATGTCTTGGCGCCCCTCCTTGAACTGATTTATGGTGATTTAGGCGCCTAATTTAGGCCCTCTTTGGCTGGTACTTGGACCCCAATCTACCTCCTCTTGGACTTGGACTTGAACCATGAAATGAGGGTAGCACTTAGCTAAATCATCTCCATAATTATTGAGTTGTTCTTACACCATTAGCGCCTTCTTGATCTCCCATTGACGCCCAACAACCTTGTCTTGCTTCTCCTTAGCTTGAGACCTTATGAATGGCTTTCTTGGTGCTTCTAAAGCTTTATCCTTATCGTGGAGCTATCATTCCCCTCCTCTTGAAAAGAATTCGTCCTCGAATTTGATCCTACATCAAACAAAGATAAGTCAACAACATTGAAAGTAGCACTTACTTGAAACGCACCTAGAAGGTCCAATTTGTAAGCATTATCTTCAATCCTTTCAAGTACTTTAAATGAACCATCTCCTATAGGGTGCAATTTTGTCTTCCTTTTTGAAGGAAAACTCTCCTTCCTCATATGAACCCAAACCAAATCACCAGGCTCAAAGATAACTAGTTTTCGACCTTTATTTCTTCGTAAAGTTGTTTGCTTATTTTTCCTCTCAATTGCGAGTCTTGTATGCTCATGAATAGTCTTCATCAAATCAGATTTCTTTTTTCCATCAAGGCTAACCATCTCATTAGTAGGCAAATGCAATAAGTCAAGGGGTGTAAGGAGGTTAAAGCCATAACCAACTTCAAAAGGAGAATAACCAGTAGATGAATGAACAGTTCGATTGTAAGCAAATTCTACCATAGGAAAGTGATCCTCCAAAGAAGTTAATTTTCTTTTTAGAACAACCCTTAACATATTTCCTAAGTGTCACGACCCGAAATCCCACCTTTCAGACAGTGACTGCGTCTAACGTTGAACCCGCTAGACAAGCCAACGTACACAATACTTTGACATCTATAAAACAACGTAACAGTAATAAAGCCAATTAACCTTCCAACCTCTAGTGGAATATCTCAATTTCCTTAACTTTCAGCCTTTACTGAACATTCCCAAATCACTTCAAAAGTTTTTACAGCAGAAAAGTAATAATATTCCCAAAACGCATAATGAAATGATAAAGGCAAACAACATCGCAAAATCCCAAAACCGAGGTGTCACAACCTCACGGACTATCTAAACCGAGTGCTAAATACAGAGTCTGAAAAGAAAAATACAATTGTCTTGGAACTAAGAGAAAAATAATACAATGAGGAATCCGAATGTAGGAGAGACACCAAGGCCCACGAACGCCAGCGGGTATACCTTGAAGCTCTGGGTGGACTGAAGGTGACTCCCTCAATGCGGTCCACTGGGTCCGGATGCGTGATCTGCACAACATTAAGAAGTGCAGTGTAGCATCAGTACAACCGACCCCATGTACTGAGTAAGTGCCGAGCCTAACCTCGGCCGAAGTAGTGACGAGGCTAGACTTGACGATAACGATAACCTGTCCTATTCTACAACAGGTAACAAGGATAATACCAGGCAAGAGATAAGCAACAAGTGAGGGATACAGGGGTAGTAAAGGGGGAAACAAGTGCCGTGAAGCAGTCAAATTGACAGGTAGGAGTAAACAAGGGAGGCAATCTAATACAATAGCCCATGAAGCAAGTATAAATATCAGAAAAGTAAACAATGGCATGACATCACCCTTCGTGCTTTTACTCTCTTCCTCACAATGCAATGTAATCAAATATCATGGCACGACATCACCCTTCGTGCTTTTACTCTCTTCCTCACAATGCAATGTAATCAAATATCATGGCACGACATCACCCTTCGTGCTTTTACTCTCTTCCTCACAATGCAATGTAATCAAATATCATGGCACGACATCACCCTTCGTGCTTTTACTCTCTTCCTCACAATGAAATTTACGATGTATCATGGCACGACATTAACCTTCGTGCTTATAATCAATAGAAGTCATGGCACGGCATTAACCTTCGTGCTTATAATAAATATGAATCATGGCACGGCATCACCCTTCGTGCTTTACACTCTTCCTCACTATGCGATGTAATCAATTATCATGGCACGGCATCACCCTTCGTACTTTACACTCTTCCTCACCAAACAATAACAGATTAATGGCAAGGAGTACAACATAGTGGAAATAAGCAGTTCAAAATACCCAGCAAAGGGAAAACATCAATTTAATAGCTCAACAAATGCCCGACAAGGGTCTCAGCTATAACCAATCACCTCAATCGCATACTCTACACTTGGATTATCATTCGTATCAATACTTCTCAAAATCAACAACCAATACTTTCAATCAAGGATAAATTACCAAGTAAAGACAATCTCATAATATGCTAAACATGGAAGAAATACTGCAATTCCATTCAAAATAAACTCACGGGCATGCTTGACACACATTGCATAGTTACTCATCACCTTACATATGTAATGAACATGATAATCACTTAGCACATAGCAATTAATACATATTCCCTCACCAAAGTTAGGCAAGACACTTACCTCGTCTAAAGTATAGCAATCAACCCTCTAAGACTGTCTTTCCTTTATAATCCGACTCCGAAACAACGATATCTAGGCATAATTAATTCAATAATATCAATAAAAAAACCCAATAACACCATCCCATAGCCTAAATACTCAATTTCTAGCACTCTTCCAAAAATACCAAAATTTGCCCCCGGGCCCATGTGGTCTAAACTCGAGGTTCGGACCAAAACCCGTTCACCCATCACCCATCACCCCACGAGTCCAAATATGTAATTAGTTTTAAGATCCGACCCCAAATTGAGGTTGAATCACCCAATTTTCCCAAAAACCTAATTCTACCCAAAACCCCTAATTTCTATTTGATTTTATGATTTTTGGCCTAGTTTTCTAGTAATTATGAAAGGAAAGGGGAAGAAATAGAAGTTGAAATCACTTACCCAAAGGTTTATTGAAGGATCCTAGCTTGGGGGTCGACAATGGAGGTTGGAGGGGGAGAAGAAGACTGAAAATAGCAAAGTCCCGTATGAAATATTCTGTTTTGAACTCATTTAATAACTGGGCGAAATATCTCTATGCGATCGCGGAAGCAGGGATGCGATCGCATAGAGACCAAGGCTGGGTGCACTGCGATCGCGGAAGGGCTAATGCAATCGCACAGGTATACCACCTCCCCCTTATGCGATCGCACAAAGGAAATAGCGACCGCACAGAGTAACTCCCCCCCAGCTCCCCTTACCCACCTAATACACTATGCGATCGCGAAGTGAGAGATGCGATCGCGAAAGGCGTCTGGGCATAAGTCTGCGATCGCGGAGGCAAACATGCGATCGCAGAGAACAACATTTGGGTCCCTCAAGATAACCCTATGCGATCGCAGATTCAAGGGTGCGATCGCAGAGAAGAAAATACCAGACACCAGATCTGACTTCAAAACACCAGATTTTTCCAACTTTTTACACTCCGTTAGCTACCCGAAACTCACCCGAGCCCTCGGGACTCAAAACCAACAACACACACGACTCCCAATTCATCATACGGACTTGTTCAAGCATTTAAACCACCAAAATATCATCAAAATCAACGAATTAAACCTCAAAACTCTTAGAATTTTCTCAAAACTTCATAAAGCTTAACTTTTCCAATTTTGATCCAAAACACGTTATTTCAAGTCCGTTTTACACCAAATTTCACAAATAAGTCACATAACATATAATAAACCTGTTCCAGGCTCCGGAACCATAATACGGGCCCGGTAACACGGTTTTCACATAATTATTCATTTTCAAAAGTCTTTATCATTTTTCAGAAAACAATTTTATTTAAAAATTCATTTCTCGGGCTTGGGACCTCGGAATTCGATTCCGGGCATACGCCCAAGTCCCATATTTTCCTACGGACCCTCCGGGACCATCACGGGTCTGGGTCCGTTTACCAAAAATGTTGACCAAAGTCAACTTTATTCAATTATTCAATTCAAAGTTCCATTTTTATCAAATTTTCACATAGAAGCTTCCCGGCTACATGCCTGGGCTGCGCACGCATATTGAGGTGAGATTAACGGAGGCTTTCGGGGCCTCGAAACACAGATTTAGCTAGAATTACTTAGGATGACCTTTTGGGTCATCACACTAAGGTTCTATTTACTACCTCAATTTGTGGATGACAAGAAGCAGAAAACAACAACTTTGTTCCCAATTTTCCCCAAAGCACACCCCAAAAGTGGCTTAGAAACTTAGCATCCCTATCACTAACAATAGTTCGAGGTATACCATGCAATTTAACAACTTCTCTAACAAATAAATCAGCAACATGAGAAGCATCATTAGTCTTTAAACAAGGAATAAAACGAGCCATTTTTGAGAACCTATCTACCACAACAAAGATGCTATCCTTACCATACCTTGTTCTAGGCAATCCTAACACAAATTCCATAGAAATATCAACCCAAGGTGAAATAGGAACAGGTAATGGCATGTATAAACCATGTGGCAGCACTTTAGATTTAGCTTGTTTGCATTCAAGACATTGAACACAAAATCTTTCTACACCTTTTCTCATATTAGGCCAAAATAAATTTTCAGCACGGATGTCAAGTGTTTTAGGCACACCAAAGTGTCCCATAAGCCCCCCACAATGTGCTTCCCTCACAAAAACTTCTCGCAAAGAATAATTAGGGACACAAAACTTATTCTCTTTTAAAAAAAATCCATCTTTCAGATTATACTTCTCAAAAGGCCCATTTAAACATGCCAAAAATGCTACATCAAAATCAGAATCATCAACATATAAATCCTTAATATGATCAAATCCCATCAATTTAGAAGTAAGAGTAGAAACAAGAGCGTACCTTCTTGAAAGCGCATCAACAACTATATTGTCTTTACCTTGCTTGTAGCTAATCACATTAGGGAATGTCTCAATGAATTTAACCCATTTGGCATGTCTTCTACTCAGTTTACCTTGGATTTTCAAGTATCTTAAAGACTCATGGTCAGTTTTTATCACAAACTCCTTTGGCCACAAATAATGCTACCATGTAGCAAGAGCCCTTACCAAGGCATACAATTCTTTATCATAAGTAGAATAATTCAATGTAGCCCCATTCAATTTCTCACTAAAATAAGCGATTGGTTTAGAATCTTGCATTAAAACAGCTCCAATACCTCTACCAGATGCATCACATTCAATTTCAAAGGACTTATTAAAATCAGGTAATTGTAACAAATGAGCATAACAAAATTTATCCTTCAAAATATTAAATGCATGCTCTTGTTCTTTTCCCCAATTAAAGACCTTATCCTTCTTAATGACTTCAGTTAAAGGTGCAACAATTGAACTAAAATCTCTAACAAATCTCCTATAAAAGCTGGCAAGTCCATGAAAACTTCTAACTTCGGTAATGCTCTTAGGTGTAGGCCAATCTTTAATCTCTTTGATTTTATCTTCATCTACCTCAACACCTCTAGAACTCACAACAAAACCCAAGAAAACTACCTTATCTCCACAGAAAATGCCCTTGGGTAAATTTGCATACAATTGTTTCTCCCTAAGCACATTACAAACTTGTTTCAAACGTTCGACATGCTCTTCTAAAGATTTTAAAAAGATCATAATATCATCAAAATAAACGACTACAAATTTTCCATGAAAATCCTTAAAGATATGGTTCATTAACCTCATGAATTTACTAGGTGCATTAGTTGACCCAAACGGCATCACTAACCATTCATACAATCCATATTTAGTTTTAAAGGCAGTTTTCCACTCATCTCCAGGATTCATTCTAATTTGATGATATCCATCCTTCAAATCAATTTTAGAGAATATTTGAGAACCAAACAATTGGTCAAGCATATCATCTAGATGATGAATAGGATGGCGATACTTTACCGTTATTTTATTAATGGCGCGACAGTCCACACACATCCTCCAAGTTCCATCCTTCTTTGGCACCAAAAGCACGGGCACAAAACATGGGCTCATGCTTTCTCTTACAAATTCCCTATCAAACAGCTCCTCTACTTGTCTTTGCAATTCTTTTGTTTCTTCAGGATTGCTCATATAAGTAGGCCTATTTGGAATTTGTGATCCCGACACAAAATCAATTTGATGCTTTATTCCTCTTAAAGGTGGTAAACCTTTAGGAAGATCCTCAGGAAAAACAACTTCAAAATCCTGCAAAAGATTAGAAATAACACTAGGCAAAAAGGATGTTAGTGAATCATTATTAAGCAGAACTTCCTTATAAGTTAGCAAGATAATATGTAGCCCCTCTTATTTTGCAATTAAACACTCTTTGGCTTTTGCAAGGCTCACTTTTTTCAATTTTAGCCTCTTTCCTATCACCAATGCTCTTTTTTTTCACTCTTCCCCACATTTTCCTTTCTCTCTTTGTTGCCATCTCTCTCGTCACACCCCACTTTTTCTTTCCTTTCAGTCTCTTGTTTTGATCCCTCCCCATGTTTACCCATTGATTCTTTCATCTTTTTTTTTGATCTTCATACACTTGGGAAGGAGTTAAAGGTGCAAGAATGTATTTCTTGCTATTATGCTCAATAGAGTATCTATTTTTCCTTCCATCGTGAAAAGCACTCCTATCATACTACCATGGGCGCCCCAACAATGTATGACAAGCTTGCATGGGTACTATATCATATAGAACTTCGTCAGCGTACCTTCCAATCTTGATTGAGACCATGCATTGCTTATTCACCTTGACCTCTCCACTATCATTGAACCATTGAAACCTATAAGGTCTAGGGTGCTTCATCCATTCCAACCCTAACTTTTCCACCAAATATGCACTAACAACATTAGTACAACTCCCATTATCAATTGTCATAGAACAAATTTTATCTTTAATCTCACGCCAGGTATGGAATATGGTTTCCCTTTGTTCTTCATTAGACTGACCCAAATTAATGTGCATAAGACTCCTAACCACAAAATTCACCCCACTATCAATGTAATCCATCTCTTATCCTTCTTCACCCTCTACAAAGTTTTCTTCTTGTTCTTCACTTAGTTCACTTTTTTCACTCTCATATCCCCCATCCTCTTTGATTAGAATGTTTCTTCTTCTTGGGCATTCATAACCACAACAACATTTTTAGCACTCCAAAAGAAAATGGCACCTACCGTGGCTAATGAACGGGAAGTAAAATCAGAAGTGATAACCAAGATCATATGAGTTTTATGGAATTCCAATATATGTGGGCACTAAGATAAGTTAAGTATGCGCGCAACAAGGAGGCAGAAAGACCAGGAAAAATAATTACCTACATTTAAAGAAAGATGAGAGGGAACGAAATGAATTATTCGTTTAATGATCCATAGTTGGTTATGTTTTGAACGCACTTAAGAGTTCGAAGTATTATCCATGCAGCATATATGTTGACAATCATATAGCCGTAGAAGATTCTGGTTTAAGTTAAATGAAAGAATTGAGCCCAGGTCATAGACAAAGAATCGAATTGTTAGAAGATTGAATCATGGATATTCCATAGCGTCCTTGAAGGGCTAAAGTAATAACTAACACCATGGGCTGCAGATCGAAAGATATCTTAAGCCTACATAAAGGTTGATAAGAGGAAAGAGGAAACTAAAGAATTACATCACCCAAGTAAATCAGGAGTTTGATCATTGGACCCAGGAAATTATGCAAATAGTGATTGAGAACATTGCAGAATCACTCTTAATGTCAAAGGTGCAAGAGAGATAGTACAACAACCATATTCTACAACGGCCCTATGATAAAGTCGGTTAGAAAGTACCAACCTCATAAGCGGTTAGTACAAAGCTCCAACCGGATTGTGTAAGCACCAGAGGTGCAAGTATTATAATATTGTTTCAAGTTATGGACGTGAGTTATACCTATGTGGAAGGGAGTTCATGAAAGAGATAGAAGATACGATGCGAGGTTTTAAGGTAAGTAAGGTAAATGTGAACAACGTACGAGATACTCAAAGACAAAAGATCGTGAATAGTTCATACTTTGGATAGAAGGCTAAAAGCGCGAGGATTCAATATCTAGGAATAATAGCGGCATCGTCAGTAGCATATCCTCCAGCCTATGGTCTAGGTATCGAGAAGCTTGATTAAGAGGGTAAAAGAAGAGTTATAGACGATGTGATGTCACGCGTGATGTTCTAGAATGACATAAGGAAATCTATGACACAAGCAAGTTCAAGGAAGGTTGCGAAGAGTATAAATAGATATACGTAGGATGTAATCTAATGTATGATAAATCAACAAGGTTTTAGGAAGACATGAATAAGGACAAGAACGGGCAAATGAGAAGGTGACGAGAAGCGGTAAGTTCTCGGGATTAAGCCCGTGAAAACAAGAGAGGTAATGATTTCTCGAAGTTATAGAAAGCTCAATATAGCCTGAATGAACTCAAAGGAGTTACTCCTCATAAGTAGCATTAAAAAAAAAGATGGAATGTTGCCCTAATAGTAGAATAAGGGTGTAATTGTGGTAGATAAAGGATGACATTTGGTCATTCGATTGAGTAATGACTTGAAGAGGATTCTATGAATTGTACAGGATTAAAATACCCATGTAAAGTAAGTCATATTGGGATGCTACAAAATACGATTATGGAAGTATAGTATCGCCCTTAGGTGGATCAATCTACTTACTCCAAATGTCCCTGATGAGACGTGAGCCCTAGCGGTAGTGTTACATAAGAGATCAAGTTATCAGTGGTAGATGATAGATCAACATTAAGGTGAATCAACAATAGATGAATAAAAGTTCAACAGTATGAGATGAGCTTAGACCATCAATCTTAAAGATAAGCAACGAGAGTAACCTGGAGTTGGTAGCAGACCTCAGTAATGATAAATCAAAGCACGAGTTAGGGTATAGTAGGACCTACCTAGATGCAGTAAAAGTATACGAATGGATAAGCGGATTTATGAAATAAGATATAGCAATATTCGTAAGCTCAAAAAAGGTACCGAGCAAAGAACTACAAGTATACCTATAGATGCCCAGAGAGACATCTTGTCAAGCTCTGGATATGTTTACAAAGTAAGGCCTAGATATTGGCTAAAAGCTGGAGGGAAAAGGAGAGAAGAGTCGCATAGGCGCACTTACAAAGTCAGAGTCATAAAAGCCGCATGGCAGGAGGTAGCAACAGTTACGAGATTGGAAAGATTTTGACCACAAGTCGTGGTATGAGAAAGGAGACAAAAGGGGAGAATACCCTAGACCTTGGATTTATACACAAAACACTTTCCTAGATGGCAAGGAGAGTAATAAAGTAGTCGGAAGAGCCATCAGTTATGAAAATTATAAGTGCCTTAGTCAACATTCGAGGACGGATGTTTAAAAAGGGGGGAATAATGTTACACCCCATATTTTCGTACGTGAAGGTACGCCATCAGTAAATTGACGGAAGATCGGAAAATGAGATATTTCATCCCGCATTTTTCGTACGTTAAAGTTTCGTCGTAAGTTAATCGACGTAAGTTCGGGAATGAGATTATTTTGAGATTATAAGTATCATGCTATTTCAAACAAGTGATAAGTAAATTTGTGAAGGTGAGAAGGCAAGCAAATTTAAGAAAATAAATTTTGTCGAAGTTTGACATTGTGGGATGCAATACGACCCGAGCTAAAATACCCGGTATTTATGGACCAATACCATACAAGGTACCACATGGTCATGATAGTAAGGTGTATAAAGTGTATTAAAATTGAGTAGTATTTTAAGTAATTGAGATAATTCATAATTATTGAATAATGGGATTCTTAATAATGGGATATTATTCATCAATTATGTTGCATGAGGTGGCAACCACCCTTGCAAATTGAAATGACTCATTTGATAACATGAAAGGTGGCAATCATTTAAGAAAGGATTTAAAATTTCTTCTTAAGGTCCAAGGCTTGCATTATTCACAAAAGAGATGGAATTCACAAGAAAAGCCATAAAGGCTCTAACGTATTGCTTCAGTAACAACCTTGAAAGGTTGTGATCAAATTAACAAAGTGAGCTTATGAAATTTCCTACAAAATTCGTATGAGAATTCACATATTTTCATCTTGGAGGAGCTATATCGAGACTACTATTTACATAGCAGAAACACAACAGCAAATAAATATAACTTCAACATGAGTTTGAATTGTAGTAGCAGCAACTTGAGTTGGTTTTTCATGAAAGAAGATTATAATCTTTCTTAAAGATAATATACGGATTTCTCTTTCCATTTCAATCTCGTCGTTACATGTTTTGTCGAAATTGTCGTGTGTTAGAGGAATTGTCCAGAGAACCGACTCAGGTATGTTAAGGCTAAACTCTTCCTTCATTTTGGCGTGATCTCGTAATTTACATATGTTTGATAACGGGGCATAAAGAAAAGTTATTACAAGCTGATAAGTCGACATTTCTATCGTTGTCCATTAGTTCTCTCAATAATCCAAATGATAAACGTTAGAGGAAATATGTAGTGCTTTGACGGTGGCTTCACTTCATAAAGTAAGTGTTCGAATTAGAAATAAAAACATCTTTTTTTTTTTTAAATCTCAAGTTTAATGTTCTTTGTGTGATTCATTCTTTCATGCGGAAGATTTTATAAGGATGTAGTAGGAGGATTAAAACTACCTCCCTAAGATAATCTAAATATTTCGCCTATCAAGAACAAAAATTAAAGTTTTTAATCCAACTTGGATACAAGTTAGGTGTTTGGCCTATCTCATTTACTTTTGGCATAGTCCCTCCCGAATTTACGTATGTTTTCCTATTCTCGCAAGTTAAAATATTTTCTATATCGGGAATTCATATTCGTTTGAGTATTTTCTTCTTCCAGTCAAGAGAGCAAAGAGTCTATATATACAGTATTACATTATTTTCATTACCATCGAGCTATAATCGAGGGGCATGCCCCTATTGGGCCCTCTGATAAGATGGTAAGATATATACCGAGCCTACTGTGGTCGAGCGCCTATGAGCGAGCCCAGTTGGTCGAGATACAGAGC
>ML269432.1:0-44425 GCA_005239495.1 Nicotiana undulata | reverse complement strand
TATATATATATATATATATATATGGGAGCTTTGAAGAGAGGAATTGAGGTATAAAAATGGTTCTAGGTTAGTAACTAAATTCAAATGAGGCTATGTGGTTTGAATTGGCACAAAGTGCAAAAAGAAAAAAAAATGTAAGTAGTGTTCAAGGAGGGTATAGCCATAATGTGTATCCTACCTTTACCCAAACCTACGTTACAAGCTTATAAAGTCCTTATGGGATCTCCAACTGAATATTCTTGAATATGCTATGAATTAAAATAAGGGCAAGCCTATGGTATGATTGTTTGTAGCACTTGAACATTGTTGTGAGTGTGAGTGACTTTGTACATATTTCCCTTGTTGTTGATATTGTAAATATTGTGAGTTGGGACTTTCTTTCGTTCTTGTGAGGGCATATGAATTAGGATTGGATGGTGAAATAAATTTTATTTTTTATAAATGAGTCGAGCATGTATAGTAGATTAGTGTTGTTGAGTCACTCCTTGAGGCTTTTTCTTATCACTTTATTGTTTTTGAAAAGCCCGTGCACTTCTTAAAATTGTTTGTAAATGAGGGTGTAATTCGATTAAGAAGCATACTTGAGCCTAATTATTAGTACCAACCAAATCCATTAGTTTAGATGCTTAAATGAAAAATGGGAATTGTGAATATGAGCAATTTAACTTGTGTTTAAAGTAGTAGGACCTCATTGAGTGATTATTTTTGATTTGCTTGAGGACAAGCAAAAGTCTAAGTTGGGGGTGTTGATGAGTGGTGATTTTACCACTCATTTTAGCCTTTTCTCATTAGATTTTGTATTGTTAAATGATAATTTGAGGTCGTTGTTAGTCTTTAATTGCTCAATTTTCAGGGAAATGATGCTATGAAGGTTGGTGTTGAATTTGACTGAAAGTTGGACAAAAAAGCGGTGAAAATGTGCATAAAGGCTTCAGTGATTCCGCACATGCGGATTCTAGGACGCAAGAGCGACCTCGCGCCTGCGAGGAATTGTCGTCCCTGCAAAGCTGGCTCAGGCACACAAGACTCGCACCTGCGGTGTTTTTTACGCACCTGCGGAACCGCAGGTGCGACCAAATGTCCGCAATTGCGATGGAATTCAAACCAGCTTAATCTCGCACCTGCGATGGAATTCACGCACCTGCGGAACCGCAGGTGCGACCAAACATCCGCCCCTGCGGAAAAGTGACACAACTCAGATCCCGCACCTGCGAGAAATATTCCGCCCCTGCGGAATCGCACCTGCGATGAATCTTCCGCAAGTGCGGTAGTCGGGCATCAGATTTGGACAAAGATGTAAAATCACATTTTCACACTTCAACTTTTATATACTCGACCTAGCAGCCATTTTTTGAGGGCATCTAGGGCTTTTTGGCAAGAACATAATATCTTTGAGCTTTGTAAATATATTTTGAGTAGAGAATAACCAGTATTGATTTGTGGGTTTGCACACACACTTTGGATTTGTAGATTTCGACATTGTGGTGAAGTTTTCTTTACCCATTTGTGTTTATTTCTTCATTTCCTTGCTTTGTATTGTATATCTAAGTGTGTAGTATTTTTCCAACACTTGAATATGGTTTATGGGAATATTCATGTTTAAAGTGTGGATTAAATACCTTGTTGTGCTTATGTATTGAATGATTTTCATATATTTGTGAAGTGGGTGTTTGTTATTTTAATTATTCTTGTTCTTTAATGTTTCCAAAGGGATTAGCTAACCCTAGGACTCGCCCATTAACTCCGAATTAGTTTTGGAAAAGATTATTTGGGGTTGGGAAAGATTAATTAACAAGAACTTGAGGCTTTAACCCTCATTTTATAGATTCTACCTAGGGATAGGATTGAACTACTTGTAGCCAAACTCGGAAGTGCTTAATCTCCTAATTGGGTTAGGGATAATTCAATTAGGAAGTCTTGTTAGTCTTTGGGAAAAGCTAATTAAGAAATGTTATCCGTGGCTAATTAACATTACCCGCTCATATTTGTAAAATCGTGAAATACATTGGATCGTTACTCGAGTGTAATACCCGAAGCATCGATATGTTGCCCTCGATCATTTTAATTTCTTTCTAGGATAGTTTATAGTTTCGCATTTAGTTATAAAAAATCATAAAAAAAACCCAAAATCATATTTGTTTGGCACTGCACGATAAGTGATAATTCTCTAGCATTCCTAACGCCCTCATATTGTTCTCTGTGGGATTCGACCCCAACCTTGTTGGGTTACTATATTTGACAACGATCGCTTACATTCTTTTAAGGTGTAAATTGAGCGTATCAATAACCCCACGAGTTAGAATATATAATTTATTTCAAGATCCGACCCCAAATTGAGGTTGAATCACCCAAATTTCCCAAAAACCTAATTCTACCCAAAACCCCTAATTTCTATTTTGATTCCATGTTTTTAGCCCTAGATTCTAGTGATTAGGGAAGAAAAGTGGAAGAATTTCGTGTTAGGAACACTTACCTATGAAGCTATGGAGGAATGGTCTCTCAAGAATCGCCCAAGGAGAGTGGAGAAGAAGAAGTTGGAGAAAAATGGGTTTAATCCCGTCTATTTTCTGTTTTTGAACTTAGGAAATTGCTGAACAATACTGCTCTATGCGATCGCGAAGGGTGGGCTGCGATCGCATAGAGGCTACCCTTTAGAGAACTGCGATCGCGAACAATAGACTGTGATCGCGTAGCTTGGGGACTCAACCCTACGCGATCGCGAACAGGAACCTGCGACCGCGATGAGTACCTAACCATCCCCTCACGCAGACCTCCTACACCTCTATGCGATCGCGAACACTGCTATGCGATCGCATAGAGGAATGACCTGATCCTCACCTATCTCTATGCGATTGCAGGGAAACCTTCGCGATCGCATAGAGTAAAACCTGGGACACCAGCAACAGCAACCTTACACCAGATTTTTCCTACTTTTACACCCCGTTAGCTACCCGAAACTCACCCGAGCCCTCGAGTCTCAAGATAAAAAACACACACGACTCCCAAAACATCTTATGAACTTAATTAAGCTTTTAAATCACCAAAATATCATCAAAAACACGGAATTAAACCTCAAAACACTTAGAAATTTCTTAAAACTTCATAAAGCTTAACTTATCCGATTTCAATCTGAATCACGTCATTTCAAGTCCGTTTTACACCAAATTTCACAGATAAGTCACATAACATATAATAAACCTGTTCCGGGCTTCGAAACAATAATACGGGCCCGGTAACACGGTTTTCACATAATAATTCATTTTCAAAATCCTTTATTATTTTCAGGAAAATAATTTCTTTAAAAATTCATTTCTCGGGCTTGGGACCTCGGAATTCGCTTCCGGGCATACGCCCAAGTCCCATATTTTCCTACGGACCCTCCGAGGCCGTTACATCACGGGTCCGGGTCCGTTTACCAAAAATGTTGACCAAAGTCAACTTTATTCAATTATTCAATTCAAAGTTCCATTTTTATCAAATTTTCACATAGAAGCTTCCCAGCTACATGCCCGGGCTGTAAAAAAATGATTTTTCAGATTCTTGAATTGAAATGGCAAGAAACACCAAACCCCGTCTTTTTCAGATTCAAACCCAGTAAAAAAATGATTTTTTAGATTCTTGAATTGAAATGGCAAGAAACACCAAACTCGGTCTTTTTCAGATTCAAACCCAGTAAAGAAATGATTTTTCAGATTCACTCAATCCACTCAACACAATTATTCGAAACTGCTAGATGGAAGAGCTGTAGAATTCTCAATAATTGGAACAGAAAATACAGTGACAGAGATATGAATACGAAGAAAGAATACGGTCGTCACAGATGGCCGTCGCCGGCCGATGAAAGTGTTTTTCCTGGATTTTGATGTCAACCCCAAATGACAAAAGCACCCAACTCTTAAGTAACAATGATGCCAAGAATTGAAATGTTAAAGAAAGAACTTATCTGTAACTTTGATATTAAAAATTTCTTTATACTACTGTTTCCAAAAATTCAACAAACACTCTGAGTGTGAATATCACAAAGATTTTAAAGAAATACTTTGAATCTAAAAAAAAAAGATTATTTATAAACAATATATTACTAAATTTTTTGAATATCATATATTTCGAAATTTTGTAGTGAAAGAGATATAAAGAATTTCTTGGAAATGACGGCGCCAGTACGACGGTGGACTTCTGCCGCTGTGTGAAGAAGCCAAATTACAATTTCTGAGTAATCCTAGTGTATCAATCTTACGTGGATCTTAATTCTTTGGTGTTCTTACGTGGATCTTAATTGTAACAATCCTCTTCGTCATTTGGAACTTGCCTACAAAATTTGGTGTCATTCGGAGTTGATTTGATGTGGTTCAGACAATTATTTGCAACTCTAGAAGTTCTTGAAGCTCATTGTGATTTTTAGGCGTTTTGGCATCCGATTCGTGATTCTAGAGGTTATTTTGGTGTTTTGATCGCGCGAGCAATTTCGCATTATGTTTTTAGACTGGTGTGGTTAGTTTGGAGCCCCGTGGGCTTGAATGCGTTTTGGACGTGTTTTGGAGGAGTTAATAAAGGTTGAACTGGTTCCGGTGCACCGTTCTCGTATTTGCGAGGTTTTTATCGCATTTGGGAGATCATTCGCTTTTGCGAATATTGTCTAGGGCAGGGGGAGTTCGCATTTGCGATCAAAATGTATCTTTTGTGAAGTCACTGAGCTTGCATTTGGGAGACTTTTGTCGCATTTTTGACGCAGACTGTGTTGGTCGGGCTTCACATTTGCGACGCAAATTTCGCATTTGCAACCATCGCATTTGCGAGCCTCTTTTCGCAAATGCGACATATGAGGCTTTCTATTAAGACTTCATTTCGGGACTTAGCCCATTTATCTCACATTTTTATTTGGTTGGGCAATTTTTGGAGCTCCTGGGTTGCGTTGAGTGATAGACTCGTTATGGTAGAGATTTGACAAGCTACTTGATTAGTTGCTGAATAATTGTGCTTCCTTTACGAATTTCTCCCCCGTTGTATGTTTTCATCGAAAAGATTCCTTAAGTTTCATAACTCACACGTATATGCGTGAATGGGGTCAAGGAACCGTTAAAGCTTCTTATTCTAATGGGATTAGACCGTTCGCCTCAGCAGTATCATATTCTAATGGGAACGGGACGTTCGCCTCGGCAGTATCATTTTCTTATGGGATCAGGCTGCTCGCCTCGGCAGTATCATATTCTTATGGGATCGGATCGTTCGCCTCGGCAGTATTATATTCTTATGGGATCAGTCTGTTCGCCTCGACAGTATCATATCCTTATGAGACCGGGACGGTCTCCTCGGTAGTATCATATTCTTACTGGATCGGGTCGTTCGCCTCAGTTGTATCATGTATCTTACTCTTATGGAATGAGGTTGTTCGCCTCAGCGTTTCTATAAATACTCTTATGGATTGGGCCATTTTCCTCAGCAACTTCATGAAATAGTCTTACGGGATCGGGCCAATAACCTTGGCAGAATCATGCGTAATATTGACAAAAAGTCAATGTATCCATGAGTTTTCCTGATTTGAGTTATGACGGCCTATTTGGTGGGGACCATTTTATATATACTCTGAATGAGGAGGTAACCGTTTATTGAGATCTTGTGTTTACTGTTCAGAGGAGGATCATATCACGTACCTATATTTATTTACACTGTTTATTTACCATGCCTCGTACCTTTTTACTTTCTACTATAATTGATATATTGGACCACTAGTAAGTGTCGATGTCGACCCCTCGTTACTACTTCTCCGGGGTTAGGATAGATACTTACTGGGTTGGTTTACATACTCATGCTACACTTCTGCACTTATTGTGCAGGTATATATGTCTTGTGGTCTTTTTGGTGCAAAGGCGCGACTATTGCGAGGACTTTACGGTAAGTTGTATTCCATGTTACGATCCGCAACATACAGAATCTCCATCAGAATTAGTTGCATTTTCCTGTCTAACTTGTAATACATGAAGATGTTGTATTGTTATTATACGTTCTAGTAGATGTTCATGCACTTGTGACACCGAATTTTGGAGGTGTTCTAGAATTTACTTATGCATTTTTTTACATTGATACACTTTTACTCATTATTTTAATTAAACTGTACGTACCTATGATTTATTTTAATGCACTAACCTCTCTATCTAAATAAGATTTGTGATTTAAACATAATAAAAGAATAATTAAGTGTTGGCTTGCCAAGCGCCGATGTTGGGTGCCGTCACGACCTATAGTAGATTTTGGGTTGTGACAGCTTGGTACAGAGTGTTAGGTTCACTTAGGTCTCACGGGTCATGATCAAGTCTAGTAGAGTCTTGCGGATCGGTACGAAGACGACTGTACTTATCTTCGAGAGTCTACAGGGCTGTTAGGAGCACTTCCCTATTGATTGCTCGTCATGCGATTTGATTCCATTGAAGCTTATGCCTTCGTTTCCTTTCTTCTCATTCTTATATGGTGTTGAGCACTTGTTATCGCATCGAGAAGTTGTAAAGGTGCAGCAAATATGGTGCAGGATGTTTCTCCTTGCGTATTCGAGTGGGCTATTATCATTGCCTGGTGGTTATTTCAGCCCGGTGGTTATGTTTCCTATGGTCGAGATTTGATATTTTCAAATTATGTGGAATTCTTGTTAATATTGTGGTGTCTCTATCTTTGATTGAATAGATTGAGGCTCATCGGCATGTTGGTCTCCATTTGGTTGCCTCTGGGCACGGTGTTGTGAAATAGAACCAAGAGGAAGTTATCAAAGATGGTTGTGCGTTGCGACTTGAGAATTGGACTGGAGTTTCCACTGTTGATGGTTCGAGGGAGATGATCTCTGAGGTAGTTTCTATGCTTGGGAATTTTGAACATGACAAGAAGGGCTTGATTGAAATGTAGGAAAAGGTGAAGTATTCGATTATTGTCTTAGGTGAGTTACGGCTTCGAGTTTCAAACACATTGGACCTTCGCATATTATTAATAAATGAAGGGATTCTTACGAATAGCGGGTGAGTATGGACTCAGGAGGATTAACTGATTTCGTGGTGGTTGTAATCTAATCAGGAAACGTCATTGGAAGGTGTCGATATGGGGTTACACAGGTGGGCTATCTCCCGTGAGGTGTTAGAAGTTGTGTGATTTCTAGTAAAGGCCCTCTAAAGAACCTTATTTTCTATCCATCATGAAGTATGTACTACGATGTGAGCTAGGGATCGCTTGAAAAAGATGGTATGACTGTTAGGAGGTTAAGTGCGCGATTGTGGATGATAATTCGGGATGTGTTATGATTAGTGCAACAAAAACTTAGATGAAATTTGGTTGAGAAATGGTGCGAGACCATGGTAATTGAGGAGGAAGAGTCATTGTGACTTATGGAACTATGTAATTGTGGCTTAAAGTTAAGTGGGGGAGCCCACCGTCTCTGATGATGTGCCTTTGCAGTTTCAGGTTATCAGTACGTTGGCGGATTAGTTATTACCAATGGAAGAAAATATCAAGGAATTTTGAGCAAGGGATTTGATGGGTGTGATGTACAAGGGAAAGTATTCATCCGTTTTCTTCCTTGGAGTGCTCAAATGCCAATGGAGCACTAATGGTTTGGTTAAATAATTAAGACTGGATTAGAGAGGGCGACTCTCAACAAAGGTTCTAGTGGAATCGAGATTTTAGGTGTGGTGCTTAAGGGTTCTCGGGTTCATTATGTGGTTGAGGATGGGGTTTTGTAACACAGTGTGAAGTGTACTTGGAGAATTTCTATGTTATCATCGGGTCTGCAGTGCAACATTAGAGAAGTGGGAGAAACAACTTCAGATTCGCAGAAGATCTAATCAGCGCAGGTGCGTCAATTGGAGTTAATATGGTGTGCACGAGGAGGGTATGAGATAGATTATGGGTATTGAAATGACATGGTCTCCTGATTTGTGTTGCTCGGGATGAGTGTTGATTGGGATTCGTTATATGATAGAAAAGAGGTATTGATTCTGAAGGAAAGTCAAGGAGATATCAGAAGAAGGTGAGTTAACCTAGTAATGGTTTGGATCGGCATGGTTAAGGAAATGATCGGTTCCTTCGGTGTGGTAAGACTATACAGGTGATTTGTGGATGTGCGTGCGAGATTGGCAGCCTCCGTGATTTGATTGATTTGGAGGTATTCGATTCTGATGGTTCTGTTATGTGTAAATGGGTTCTGGAAGAGTTATGGCAGTTTAGACTACAAATGGAGGTGTGATTCTGCGATTATGGGAATTTGGTTGTGTGTTGCAATTGTTCTTCTGAAATAAGTGGAGTGAAAGGGGGTTCTATCAGATGAATTGTTTATTCTACTTGTGAGATTTAGATAGTGTCCTTCATGTTTGAACCCCAGGAACCACACTTTCATTGTCTTTTGGTTGTTTCTTCTTCCCCCTTCCAGCTGATTTCCCTATGTTCATGTGTCTAGGTGAAAGATCTCCTTGACTTGCCACATTCTTGAAATTTTGTGTTGTAAACTCTTCATCGAAATCTTTGCCTCTGTCCCATCATGTTCTTCATCTCTATCATTTTCTTTTTGAGCTGCCAATTGAGTTTGAGTAAAATTAGGAACCAAATCTGCATTCCTTTTATCCTGTACTGACTGGCATTTGGTTGCACTGTGTTTTATGCTTTTTACTAATCATGTTTCCTCAGTATGACTGGATTGTACAAGATCCGTGACACCAACATTGTCCTTCACAATCCCATCCTCTTTGCTTCCAGTTATTACTTGGAAAGAAGTAACTTCAACCATAGTATCAGTTGCAACAGAAGGATTGACAACAACTATGTTAGGCTTAGCTGGAGTAACACGTTGCTAGGATTATGACTCATAATTTGCTTTCTTGCATCATCTTCTAAAGTTATGAGATTCCTTTCACCTTGAGCATTTTCCTCCTCATTGATCATGTTGTTTCCTATTGTCTTTTGATCTTTGGCCTCATCATTCACACTTTGTTCTTCCTGATCATCCTCTTCATCAGTTGAAACTTCCTCACCTTGGCACCATCTGGCACATTCCCCTCCTCAGAATCTTCTTCAACTTGATCACTCCACAACTTACCTACACTTAGTTGTAATCTTTCATCACCCTTTGACACCCTATCTGCTCCAGTTATATCTACTAATTGTGAAGGGATCTCCTGGCAGGACTGGTTGGCTGCAACATTACCAACAAAAGATCTACTTACCCATTGGGTAGTAGACTCTTTAGGTACACCTTGATCAACCGGTCCTCTATCTCCATTCCCAATCACGTTAGGATTATTATTGTTACCTCTCTTCGGAGATGCAATCCCAATAGAATTAGGATTAAAAGTTACAGCAGTTGGATTTAGTTTCCCAACTTCCTTGGGATTAGGTACAAGACTTCTCTGAAAAGCAGTTTCCTCCACTAATGCCAGCTGATTGGATTCATTAACCTCACCATCTTCCACCTCCAAAATAGAAAATTTATTTGTTGTATGCACCTCTTGAGCTGCATCTTTATCAACTGCAACAACCTCTTTTCTAGTTGCAATCTGATCATCAGCTTGCTTACCTTTGTTCTGCACTCGATTATCTCTTACTTCTTTCCATTTTTCACCAGCATTCCACACCACTTTTCCACTTGTAAGGATCATCAAAGGATCCTTAATCTGCTCGTTGTTATTAACAATATCATCTACATCCTGCTTTGCTTTATCATGAACCATCAATTCTGGATGTAAACGCCAACATTCAATTTCCTCATGTCCTTGTAATATACATTGCTTGCAGTACTTAGGCAAAATATCATAGTGAATTTTCACCCACTCAGTTCTTATCTCCCCAATACTCTCATTCTTATTATCCATTCTAACTATCTTAGGAAGATCAACTAACAAATCAACAAGCACTTTAACCCTTGCACAACTAGGTCTAGTCTTATTGATCATAGCCATATCATGATGAAGAGATTTCCCAAAAGCTAAAGCAAGTGAGAATAAGCACTCCTTAACAAAGAAAGTTTGTAACACACCTGGAAAGGAAATCCATACCATAGCCATAGGAGTCTCCTCCCCAGCTTTAAACTTTGCATCATAGATGAGAGGTCTTAACTGATATTCATAGCTAGATTTGTCTTTAACATAGTAGGCACCTTTCGACGTAAAATCAATGAAGTCTTGCCATAAATTCAGTCGAATGAGAACATGCCTATCTCTAAGAAATCAAATACTACACTCTCCCTTGATTCCACATTGAGCAGGCACAATGCGACGTATTTCTTGAAGTTCTGGCCATCCAACCACAACATATTGCAATCCCTCTATAACATTCATGTGATCCACTTCTGCCTCAGTGAACTTCACTAAGGGTTGTGCATTCAACATAAAACTCTCCTCATAGTTATAGATTCAACAGTGGACTCACGTTCCTACATGGCAACATTAATGGTGCTATGTTTTAGTATTTTCGAGTAGTATAGGGGCTGGGTAGTGGTGTTTTTCGTAGTAGGGGTTGGGGTGAGGGAAGTAGAAGGCAGACCATCCAGTAAGAAGGGCCGGCCGCCGGCCGGAATGGCCATGGCAGCTCTCAAAGGAAAAATCTCCCAATGATCGCTAGGGTTCAAACGCCAGATCTTCTCTATCCAATTTGACTTAATTGACTTAGATTTTATTTTGCGGGTGGATATGAGCTTCTACGCATCATTTTCACCATTGTAGTGTCAAGAGGGTTATATTAGGTCTTATGCGCATATGAGGTATACTACGGGTATCAGGTTAGTGAATTTTCAGCTTCTACGGTTGGAGGATGTTAATATGGGCATACAGATTATGCGGTGCATTGTGTGGTTTCAACATGGGTGTACGATCATATCTGGTATAGCGGTTTAAAATTGATACGGTGATCGTATGATGGAATTTGTGATGACCCAAGGGGTCAATTTATAAATTTAGACTCTGTTTCATGCTTAATATCCATAAATAGACTAATTTTAAATACCTCAATTTACGTGCGCAGTCTGACCGTGAAACCAAAAAGCTTTTATGTGAAACTATGAGAAATAGTGATTTCTAGAATTTAAATTTGATAAAAGTTGACTTTGGTCAACATTTTGATTAAACGGATCTGTATCCGTATTCCGACGATCCCGGGAGGTCCGCAGTAAAATATGGGACTCGGGCGTATGCTCGAAAATGAATTCCGAGGTCCCAAGCCTTAAAAATCAATTTTGAAAGAAATTATTTTGCTGAAATATTTATGAATTAGAGAAAAGAAATATTGTTTGAAATCATTGGTATCGGGCCCGTATTTTAGTTCCGGAGCCCGGTACAGATTTGTTATGATATTAAAAGGTTAACTGTGAAATTTGGTGAAAAACGGAGTTCGTTCGACGTGATTCGGACATCCAGTTGAGAAATTATGAAATTTAAGAGTTCTTGTTGAAAACTATGAGTTTTGAGGTTTAATTCATAGTTTTACATGTTATTTTCATGATTTGATCGCACGAGCAAGTCCGTATGATGTTTCTAGACTTGCGTGCACGTTTTGTTTAGATCTCCGAGAGCTCGGGTGAGTTTCAGATAGGCCACGGGGTGTTTTACACTTAAAGAGAATTGCTGATTTTTCATTTTCTGGTGTCCAGGTATGTTGTTCTATGCGATCGCATAGGAAGGTCCGCGATCGCATAGTGTAAAGTCTAAGGTCCCTATTTTTGTGTATTTTGCGAACGCAAATCCATGGTTGCGATCGCAATGCTTCATCTGGGTTGTGCTAAGCGAACGCATAGCTCCCCTTCGCGAGCGCAATGTATTAAAACGGGCTTGGGGGAGGGGAGGCCAATACTCTATGCGATCGCACCCCTCCCCATGAGAACGCACTGCCCAGCTTCCCTAACCCTATGTGAACGCACTGCCCAGCTTCCCTAACCCTATGCGAACGCATGCCTTTGAGTGAGAGCGCATATGTCTGTTGTCCAGCTAATATAAATACTCTTTTAAAAATGGGCAGACCCTTTTCTTCACCATATTTTCGAGGTTTACAGCCCTAAAAGCGATTTGCTTCAACAACTATCATCCCCAAGTCACAGGTAATCAATTCTTAACTTTGTTCTTTCAATTCCTTACTGTTTTTCATCACTTTTAAAGCAAAAACAAAGAATTTTCATGGTAGAAATTGAGGGTTTGGGTAGAATTAGGGAATTTTATAAAAATCGAATTTTTACATCGAATTAAGGCCGGATTTCAAAACAAATTGTGATGACCCAAAAAGGGGTCATCTTATGTGAATCTAATTTTGTCTATGTTCCGAGGCCTTGAAAGCCTCCATTAATATCACCTCGATGTGCGTGCGCATCCCGGGCACGTAGCCGGGAAGCCTTTATGTGAAAACTTGATTAAGAGTTTAATTTATGATAATTAATTGAATAAAGTTGAGTTTGGTTAATATTTTTGGTAAACGGACCCGGATCTGTGATCTGACGGTCCCGGAAGGTCCGTAGGAAAATATGGGACTGGGGCGTATGCCCGGAATCGAATTCCGAGGATCCAAGTTCGAGAAATGAATTTTTAAAGAAAATTGTTTTATGAAAATATTAAAGGCTTATGAAAATGAACCTTGATGTGAAACCTGTGCTGCCGGGCCCGTATTATAATTTCGGAGCCCGGAACAGGTTCAATATGTGTTATTTAAGATATCTGTGAAATTTGGTAAGAAACGGACTTGAATTGATTGGTTTCGGATCAAAATGAGAAAATTGGAGTTAATGAAGTTTTGAGGATTTTTAAAGAATTTGAAATTTGGCTTGAAATGTGATTTTATGTTCCCGAGGTCCGAATGAAATTCCGAGATCGGGAATAGTTCCGTTATGTCATTTATAACTTGTTTGCAAAATTTGAAGTCATTCCGAGTAGTATAGGTCGGTTCGGCGCTTTGAAGTGAATTCTAGAATTTCAAGCTCTTAAGTTCTGATTCAATTTGGTTTTGGGGTTGAATTCTGTGTTTCGTTGTTGTTATTCATGTTCCGGAAGTTCGAGCGAGTCCGTATCATGAATACAGACTTGCCGGTGCTTTTGGAAGGGGTCCCGAGGGGTTCGGGTGTGTTTTAGACCCCCGGGAGCTAAATTGGAAAAACCAGACGTTCTGCTATCTGGTTTCCTTCTCTGCGATCGCAGAAGGTGGGTTGCAATCGCGGAGAAGGATTTTGCTGGGCTGTTGGTTGTTCTCTGCGATCCCCTTTGCGATCGTAGAGGTCTGGGTTCCACACCTTCGCGATCGCAGCCTTTTATCGCGATTGCATAGAGTCGTGTCTGGGCCGGGTGAGTTTGGTCTTCGCGATCGCAGGACCTCTGCCGCGATCGCAGAGGTCTGGCCAGTTGGCCTTCGCGATCGCATGCCCCTTGTCGCGATCGCAGTTAAGGAATCCATGGGCAATTTTATAAAATACGACACTTAGCATTTTTCCTCCATTTTCATCTTCCTCCTCAAGTTTTTAGAGAGCTCTTCAAGGGACCTTCCACCACTGTTATTGAGGTAAGTAAATTCCATAGTTTTACTAGTTTCAAACATTAATTCTTAGTTAAATTCACTATTAAATTATCTAAAACCATAGAATTAGGTAGTAATTTTAGGGTTCTTGAGGATTTTGTGATTATCCGTTTTAGGCCATGAATTTAAGTAGAAATCACACATTAATGATCCTTAGGCTATGGGTGAGTGATCCCTTCGAGAATTTTCGGAATTTGAACATGCGGGACCGGGGTTGGAATTTGGAAATTCTTCAAGAATAGCGATTTTAGTAAAATAACTAGGGTAATTTCCCGCATTGTGCATGCATTGATGTTATTGTATACCTTTTGGCTAGTTGCGAGTCCTCGGGTGTAGAGTTCGGAGTTTCGGGCGCAAATTGTGGTCCGAGGGGTAGATTCGACACGAGGTGAGTCTCCTTTCTAACCTTGTAAGAGGGAATTGTCCCCATAGGTGATGTATATGCTATGTGTAAATTGTTTGGGGGCTACGCACGCGCCAAGTGACGAGAGTCCGTACGTAGCGGCTATTATTGTTATGCCCGGGTAGTTAGGCCAACATCATGCCTTATATGCTTTTCTCGTAATGCCTAATATGTTTTTCTTGTAATGCTTTATATGATTTATTGTGACGCCATATGTATTATGAAATTATGTTTTGCATAGTGTTATTTCTCTGAGGCTTTATGGAAAAATTGTTGAATGGCAAGGAATTTGTTGTGAAAAGAAATTGTGAAATATATGGGATCGGGCCGTACACCACGGCAGTGTTGAAAGTAATTGAATGAATATGGGATCGGGTCGTACTCCACGACAGTATTGAAAAGAAATTGAAATGAATAAGGGATCGGGCCGTACGCCACGGCAGTGTTGAAAAGAAATTGAAATGAATAAGGGATTGGGTTGTACGCCACGGCAATGATGAATAGAAATTGAAATGAATAAGGGATCAGGCCGTACGCCATGACAGTGTTGAAAAGAAATTGAAATGAATAAGGGATCGGGCCGTACGCCGCGGCAGTGTTGAAAAGAAATTGAAATGAATAAGGGATCGGGCCGTACGCCACGACGAGTGTAGAAGGTACCTTATGGTAGCGGGCCGTACACCACGGCGGATCTAAGAATTTTTTATTATTGTATCGTTTGGTGGTCTTACCCTTGAAAGTGCTTTATTGTTTAGTTCAGCAATTGTTTGGGTTTCTGCTTTTGATATATATATATATATATATACTTGTTGCTTATTTCTCTGGCATGCCTACTGTATTTCATTATATTCTATCATATGTTATTACTGTTGGACCTTAGTGAGTATCGAGTCGACCTCTCGTCAATACTTCTTCGAGTTTAGGCGGGATACTCACTGAGTACATATTTATTTAATATGTAGTCATGCTGCACTTTCTTTTCTTTCTTTACTTGACTGTATAGGTCCGGAGGCTGGTACGTCTGATTATCAGGCCGGTGCTAGATATTGATAGCGTGGTCATACTTCACGGTGAGCTGCTTTCCCGGCGACTTCCTAGAAGCACCCTGGAGTTCTTTTGTTATATTCTATGTCCATTTCATTCAGACTGAGACCCTGTATATATTGTAGTCATTATATATTCAGTAGTTGCCCGTGGCACTCGTGACACTAGTTCCTGGCACACACGTAGTGTATATTTTGGGTTGTTGGTTGTACATATGTTATGCGACATGCCTATTGGTTGATTTTCCGCACTTGCAGTTTTATTTCACATCACCGCCATTATCATGTTTATATCTGTTAAAAATTGGTTAAAAGATAAAATTTGCGTAACGGGGAATGGTAACACTTAGTGTTTCTATATTGGCTGGCCTAACCTCGCCGTTGGGCGTCATCGCGACCTGAATCAAGATTTGGGTCGTGACACTAATAGTATATTTGGGTTCGTGTGTAAATGAATAAACATAATTTGGTCTAAACCCCGATGTTAGACCAAGCAGGCCCGGGGTCGGGTTTTCACTTTTTTTAATAGAAAACTTAGGAAAAGTCATATTTTCAATAAAGTGAGTTCTTTTAGCATAAATTGATGATATTGAGTTAATTATGATTAGATTCGAACAAGTTAGAGGTGTATTCAAAAGTGAAAGTCGTAATTGAGCAGTGAGTGGCCTATGAAATTGAGGTAAGTGTTTGATCTAACTTTGACTTAAGGAAATAGGAGTCCCCACTTGTTTGCTATGTGAAATGCATGGGCGTGGTGTATAGGTGAGGTGACGAGTATCTATGCACCACCCAAATAGCCTGTTAAACATGATCCCTTCCCCGTTCCCAACTTAATTGATCCCGGTCTTAATTGTTCTTTGTTAATCATTGTTTCAATGACTACTAACCCTCATTACTTTGATGTTAAATATTATTTTGGTTATTTTGGAAGAATATTGGTTGTGTATTTAGTTCTCTTGGGGCACAGAAATGTCGGTTTCTTTTGATTATTTACATGTTTGTTGTAAGTGTGTTGAAAGTGTTTGTTGTTCTCTTAATCCTATCATGGTACGTAAAGCTTGAGTTGGGTTGTTGGTGTTACGGTGATAACATATATTCGGACTGATATTATTATGGAATGTTGTTGCTTAACAATTACGGGCTATGCTATTTTCTGTTTGAAATTGTTGAATCAAAATTTGGTATAATAAGGTGTTTGTGTGATAAGGGGGTTGTGATAAGGTGCTGGTGTGATAAGGGTGGATAATTGATTGTGATATTGTGAATAGGTGGGATCGGGTTGCACGCCGCAACGAGACAGTGAAAATGAGGAATAAGGATGTTTTACTGATTTATAAACTTTAAATGATTTGAAAATTCTTGTTTTACTCCATAGTTTTCATATATTTAGCGCATGTGATTATTTTAAAGTAACGTTTGGAAACTTGAAAAATTTACTTGAGTATTGGTTATAGATGAGACCTGGAAAAGGCGGCTGAGTTATTTTATTGTTGTGCAGTATTTGTTTATTTGTTAGCATTTCTTTCTTGCTTTATTATTTATGTTGTCACATGTTATATTGTTAATGCCCCGCCGTAGCCTCGTCACTAATTCGTCGAGGTTAGGCTCAGCACTTACTCAGTACATGGGGTCGGTTGTACTGATACTACTATCACGACCCAAATTTCTCTTCGTTGGGTACTGTAATGGCACCTAGTCTTAGGGACTAGGTAAGCCTAAAATTTACAATAAAGGAAATCTAACAGTCTCGATATAGAAATCTTGACAGAATTTACAATTTTCCAAAACTGGTAATACAAGTCATAAGCTCTACAGAATTTACTACAACTTCTAAATACAATTGTCTAGAAATAAGTAAGAACAGTTGAATAAAAGTAGGAAGGTGACTCTGAAGCCTGCGAACACAGCAGCAGGTTTACCTTGAGTCTCTTCGACAATGGTCCGCGCAACTACTAACAATCAATACCCGGATCTGCACAAAAATAATGTGCAGAAGAGTACGGTGGTGCCCAGTAAGTATCAAGACTAACCTCGGTAAAGTAGTGACGAGGACTAGTCCAGACACCACTGGTCTAATAAAAGAAACAGACATAAATATAGAAAATGACGAAATATGAAATTTGTCTAATGACTACACAATATAGTAAACGGCAGAACAACTAGAATACGGAAGGAAATGGAGCAAACGACAACGGAACAGCATAGTAGTACACAGAAGGATAGACAAAAACACAAGTCAAAAAGCTGGACAACCACAACACACTAAAAATACTGATAACTCAGCACTGCAATAATATCTACCTCATACCTAAGCTAACAGCTCCAGTAATTCAGTAAAAATTCTGAATGTAACCCTTCACCCCACAAGTTTAAATTGTAAACCTTGAAATATATTCATATCAAAATAGGGAACTTCTTTTGAAAAGTACTTCCTCCAAGTGTATATATACATATACATACTTTGCATAAAGAAAATCCTTAAATGTAATTCCTTCAAGATAAACGTTTTCTTTAAAATATACTTTCTCAATAAATGTCTTTCACACATAGTTTTTCTCCGAGAATAAATGCTTTTCAAATATGCCTTTCGAGATAATAGCCTTTCAACTACACATTTCCGATAAGTATCCTTCAAATACAGATTCATCGATATAAAGCCACCGGGATTTCCGTCCCATAGTTCATAATTAGACATGCGGTACAATGGGGAATATTAGATCATGTCAATAATGAAGTAAGGTGACAATGTGAATATCCAAATTGAAATAACGAAATTAATAACACTGAACAAGTATATTAAATATCCAATAGGAAATAACGGAGATAACAACATAGAAACAAGTGAAGTAAATATCAAACAGGAAACAACAAAGATAATAACACAGAATCAAGTGCAATAAATATCAAACAGGAGACAACATAGATAATGACACCGAAAGAAGTGCAGTAAATATCAAGCTTGAAACAACAGAAATGACAATACAAAGACAAGTGCACGGCATCACCCTTAGTTCTTTTACTCTCATTCTCACCATAAATCAATAAAAATGGCACGGCATCACCCTTCGTGCTTTTACTCTCATCCTCACCAAATAATAATAAAATCAATGTAACGACTCGGTCTGTCGTTACGTAGAACCTGTATTAAAATTTCTGTTATTGACTTTTCATATGTTGGTTATACTGTTATTGATGTGTTATAGTTGGTAGGCTTGAAATCGAAATGGTTGTAGTGAGAGTTTAGCCACTTAGCCTTTAAAAATAGCCTTAAAGTTGGAAAAGTCAACTGAGAGTTGACTTATTGGTAAACAAACTCGAAATGCGTATTTTATGGCTCGGATAGCTTCGTTAGGTGATTTGGGACTTAGGAGTGTGTTCAAAATAATTTTGTGATGTCCGGTGTAGAATTAGGCTCGAATTGGCGAAAGTTAGTTTTTGGCGATTTCCGGTCGGCAGTGGAAAATAGGCTATCGGGGTCGGAATGGAATTTTGGAAGTTGGAACAGATTCATAATGATTTTGAATATGTTTGCAAAATTTCAGGTCAATCGGAGTTGTTTTGGATAGTTTCGGCATCGTTGGTAGATTTTAGAAATTTCAAAGTTCTTAGGCTTGAATCCGACGTGAATTTGGTGTTTAGATGTTATTTTTGGTTTTCCGAGAGTGCAACTAAGTTTGAATGATCATTTACGATGTGTTGGTATGTTTGTTTGGGGTCCCGAGGGGCTCGGGATTGATTTCGGGTGGTTAACGGGCATTTTGGCCTTGGGAAATTTGCTGTTTTCTGGTGTTAGTGCAGCAGGGGTCTGTTCATCGCGATCGCGTGGCAATTGTCGCGATCGCGTAGAGAAATTGGGAGCCCGGTCACATTTGTGCCTCTCGATCACTGAAGTCTGGTCGTGATCGCGTGAGGTGAGGAGCTTATGCAGTGCGATCGCGTAGGCCTAATCCACGATCGCGTAGAGTTAGCTAGGCGCGTGGGGAGCGGGGTCAATTGTTCTTCGCGATCGCGTGAGCCGGGATGCGATCACGTGGTTGAGGTTCTATTGAACCGCGATTGCGTGGGCTTTGTTGCGATCGCGGAGAGTATTTCTGGGCAGTTGAAGATTTGTGAATCGCGATGTGGGTCCCGCGATCGCAATGAATAAGAATTGGGCAGTATTAAATTAAACCCTCCACGACCATTAAACCTTTTAACACCATTTTTTAACGGGAAAAGAGCTTGGAGGCAATTTTGAAGAGGGGAAATCATTATTCTTCATTGAGGTAAGTATTTTCGACCCTAAAACTCGATTATAGGTGATTAAGGAATATAATATCAATGTTTAATTCATGAAAATCAGTAGAGAAAGATGGAGTTAGGGCTTGAGATTATGAAGCCTTTAGGGGATGATTTGAGGGGTCAAACGAACTCCGATTTTAGCTTTCTTTATATGTACGGACTCGTGAGATGAGTAAAACATTTTGGTATAAAATTTGTCGAGTTCCGAGACGCGGGCCCGGGGGTCGAGTTTTGGTTAATTTCGGGTTTTGAGATAAAATTGGTATTTTTCAATTGGAATTCATTCCTTAAGCATAATTTGATGATAAAGATCTGATCTTTATAGATTTGGAGCACTCGGAAGTTGATTCGAGAGGCAAGCGCATTGCGAAGTAGCTTTTCGGCTAGTTTGAGGTAAGTAATGTCTTTAAATCTTGTCCTGAGGGTATGAAACCCCGGACCTTGCATCCTTTCACGGATTTTGGAATGCAAAGATTGGAAATTTGAAATATATCCCTTTTTAGGCAACTATTGAGTTGCGAAATCGATTTTTAAGCCTATGCTTAATAGCATTGATATATTTTGATATGATTTGGGCTATAAGCCATGTTTGGGGCCTAGTGCCGATCTGTTTACCCCTTGGGGGATGCTTTTACAATTTTACTCACTTGATATGTATAATTTTCACTCAGTCTTATCTTGATTATTGTTTTGACACTCAGAGTATTTTGATATTATTTCTTGAAAATGAAACACTGTTTTTAGGTCGAGAACCTGGTCTAATGATGGCCCGAGTGGCATGTTGAGAGTGTCTGACTGAGTGAGGCCGCGGGCCAATATGGTGAGGATGTTATGATATGAGAGAGGTCGAAGGCCAATATTGTGAGTGATTTATGCCATGATGTGGCTTGTTTATAGCACTTGGATTGTAGGAGCCCCTCCGGAGTCTGTACACACCCCCAGTGAGCGCAGGTACCTACTGAGTGCGAGTGATTGCCCGCGAGACTAATACTGAGTGACTGTGATGTTTCTCGCGGGGCTGATACTGAGTGACTGTGAGGTTGCCCGCTGGGCTGATACTGAGTGATGGTGAGGTGCTGAGGGAAATGTCATGAGAGATTATTATGGCCCGAGGGGCAGTTTTACGATGATATTTTACTGAGTTCGACTTGACTATGATTCACTTCATTTTTCAAACTGATTTTACTAAGATTTTTACTGAGAAATATTTGAAAATATACTTGTTTCAAGGGATTTTTTTTTTGGAAACTGGTTTTCTAAATTATGTATACTGTATTGAGACTCGATGTTTTACTGTTTTGTGGATTGGTGTATCTCTGCTGCGTGTTTCATATACTTGAGACTGTGATTTATTTTCATTACTATTGAGTTGACATACTCATCATTACTCCCTGCACCCCTGTGTGAAGATCCAGGTACTAGTGCGGAGCAATAGCCATCTTTGTTCGTTAGCAGCAACTTTACGGGATTTCGAGGTAGCTGTCCAGCGTCCGCAGCTTCTCCATTTCCCTTCCTTTATTAGTATTAGTATTTATTTCACAGACATTGTTTAAGACATTAGCAGAGTTAGTTTTATTTCTTAGATGCTCGTGACCATGTTGACTCCAGTCTTGGGAGGTTTGCTTAGACTGTTAGATTAATATGGGGACGTAAAGACTTAAAGGAATTATTTTATAATATGTTAGTTGTTTGTTATTGATTTGTGAAATATTATGATAGAACGAATGTGTAGTTATGTGATGGTTGGCTAGCCTAGTTCCGCGATAGGCGCCATCACGACCTGTTAGGATATGGGGTCGTGACAATCGGCACGACATCACCCTTCGTGCTTTTACTCTCATCCTCACCATAAATTAATAGAAACGGCACGACATCACCCTTCGTGCTTTTACACTCTTCCTCTCCCAAACAAATCAATGACAACAATCCAGCAAGGAAATCAACAATATAAATAATAAGATAAATCATGACATCCCGGCAAGGGAGTCAATAATAGAAACCAAATCATCCCAGCAAGGAAAACAGCTATAACCAAACTCACTTAAACAATTAGCTTCACGGAATGAATCTCAACTCGAACCAATGCTCAGTAATAGGCAACACCAAGGAAATATCATCGACATAGATAATTATCAACTTAAGCCTAAGTAGTACTAATGAAAAATTCATATTAATCAACATATACGACTCGCGGGCATGTTTGACACCAATTATTGCAATCAATCATAGGCGAGATAATATTAATTTTAGCTAAATAGGTTGTTTATGAAGAAAATATAGCAAAGTGATTGAACAAGTAAAGTCTTTAGATAAGGTAGTTAGGATCAATTACACAACAAAGGGAACCTAAAAGCAAGAATTTCTAATTCAAGCAGGGAAGGATGAAATTAGCAATCAGGAATGCAGTCATAACAATTACAAATTCATACACAGGAAGTATAAGGACCTAAGGACCCTAAAAGGCCAACCTTCTACAAATAAGTCTGTGTACGCACTCGTCACCTCGCGTACACGGGCTACAATAAACACAAATGACTTCACATCCTAAGGGGTAATTCCCCCACACAAGGTTAGGCAAGATACTTACCTCGACGGCGACAACCCGGTACTCTAAAAAGACTTCTCGGGCGAAAAGACCTCCGGACGGCTCAAATCCAACAATAACAACTCCAAAACACACATAAATTGTATAAGGAACTATTCCGAATAATAAAGTTTCAATCTTTACAAAAATATAAAAATTGACCAAAAAGTCGACCCCCGGGCCCGCACCTCGAAACCCGACAAATTTTACAAAATCCGAATACCCATTCCAATACAAGTCCAACCATATAAAATTTATCAAATTCCGATACCATTTGGTCCCTCAAATCATGATTTTCATCATAGAAATTTTCTTCCAAAACCAACATTTTCCTCAACTCAAAACACAAATTAAATGATGAAAATGAAGATAAAATCATGGAATATATTCAATTCTAGTTGAAGAACACTTACCCATTCTATTTGTGTGAAAAAACTTCAAAAATCGCCAAGAACCGAGCTCTAAAAGTCAAAATATGATAAAAATGGCTTAACCCTCGATTTAGGAATATAATTTGTCTGCCCAGATTTTTAAGCATTGCGATCGCGTAGAGGAAAATAATTACTGGCCTAAAATGTGATATGCGATCGCGTAAGGACTAATGCGATCGCATAGAAGGAAAATATTCACTGACCAAAAATGTGTTATGTGATCGCGTAAGGACTGATGTGATCGCATAGAAGGAAATTATTTACTGGCCAAGAAAATGTGCTATGTGATAGCGTGAGGAATGATGCGATCGCATAGAAGGAAAAGTGTTTACTGACCAAAAATGTGCTATGCGATCACGTGAGAAATGATNGGGGGGGGGGGGGGGGGTCACAGAACACTATGTGATCGCGTCTATGCATATGCGATCGCATAGAAGAAAAACTAGAAGACAGAATCAACAGTGAAGAATAGAAGAAAATTGACCTGAAGCCCATCAGAAAACACCCGAGGCCCCCGGGACCCCATCCAAACACACAAACAAGTCATATAACCTACCACATACTCGCTCGAGGTTTCAAATTACATAAAACAACACCAAAACGACGAATCAAACCAAAAATCGAACTTATGAATTTTCAAATCTTCAAATATCAAAACTCGTGCTGAAACCTATCAATTCAACCTGGAATGACGCCAAATTTTGCAGACAAGCCACAAATAACACAACGGACCTACAGCCACTCCCGAAATTCCGTTCCGAGCCCGATATCAAAATTTCACCTATCGGCCGAAATCGCCAAAATTCTTTCACCGAATTACCTCAAATTACTCTACGGATCTCCAAAACTTATTCCGGACGCGCGCCTAAGTCCAAAATTACCATACGAAGTTGTTGACATTTACCAACACTCATTCTGAGTCCGTTTACACAAAAGTCAACCCTCCGGTCAACTTTCATCACTTAAGCTTCAAAAATTGAAATTTTCCTTCCATATCGACTCCGGATTATCCGTTAGCTGAATCCAACCACGCACGCAAGTATATATACACAATGTGAACTTGTTCAAAACCTTATGCCACCGAACAGAGCTTAAATTCTCGTAATGACCGGTCGGGTCGTTACATTCTCCCCCTCTTAAAACAAATGTTCGTCCTCGAACGTGCCAAGATTCACCTCGAACTCATCTAATAACTGAATGCACTCTTCCAACACACACCCGCGGGTGATCCCACATCACCCCAACCTACATAATCCTGATGACACAATCACAATTGCAATATAGCCTTCCTATCACCACTGATAAGCCTCATACCTCAATTTCTCACCTTCTACTCATTTCCAAAAGACCCGATTCTAAATCCATATCCGGCATTAGCCCCAACCAACTGCATCAACTCATGACTATAACCATAAGGTACGACCACACAATATAGCACATAACACATATACTCATAACAACACTTCTGATAACAGTAGCTGCCTGAAATCAACTAAGCATTGGCAATTAGCCTCACATCTGGGTAGTTCGTGAATTGTGACACCAGGGTAGTTCTAGATCTATTTATATAATTAGCTCGCAGTTTGTTTTTGTTTAATTTTTTAGTATTTTATCTGTGGAAATCATTGACATTAAGTTTACTTTAAATTTTTTATTGATGCTTAAGAAAATAATCAAAGGAAATTAGCTACTCGAATTCTAATATTGGCTTGCCGAGAAAGTGTGGTTTTAGGCGCCATCACGATCCCTAAGGTTGGGAATTTGGGTCGTGACAGAATTAGACTTGGTGGAGATTTCTGGATGGTGGAATTTGGTCCTAAGGCTTGTTGGCCAAAATAAAAAGGAGGATCTTTAGTCTGGCTTGAGCTAATGTGCTCAACTGGGTTGTAGTGGCACGGGCAGGTGCACAAGGTTTTGAGTAGTGATTTTGAGGGAACTCCGGAGCAGTTCTTGGCATATTCGAGGGTAAATGTATGTTTAAGTGGGATAGAATGTAACGACCCGACCGGCCATTTTGAGCTCTAGCGCGTTGTTTGGTGGTTTGAGGCCTTTAGTAGCTCACTTCTTGTATTATGACTTGTACACGTAGTCAGAATTGAACGTCGGGTAGGTTAGAGTTGATTCGGATGGAAATGTCACGCCCCAAAAACCGAGGAGCGCGACCGGCGCTGAACCGAGTAATACCGACTGAGCAAGCCTGTTAGGTTTCATTCTATCCAAACTAGTTCATGAATAAAGAGGAGATGAACTCCATTAATCATACTTTGTGAATATTTAATTAACAACTTCCATTTTGTTTTCATTAGCAGTTTCAACCATAATATCCAAAATATTACAATTTTTATAGATATGAAGAAAAATGTATTTTCCAAATACCAATATTTCTGTTTTAATTTCCAATATCAAACACCACCCACAACCTGTCTACGGAGCCTCTAAGTACAATTGAAGAGTAATATGGAAATGTCAGCAACAAGGCTTCGGCTATACCTCAAAATACGAAGTGCATGATACAGGACCGCGAAATGAAGTGGGGCTCACCAAGTCGGTTGAAAAGAGGATGCACCACTAGCTGCACGAACACTGACTGCTATGGAACCACCTACACCCATTTAAATATGTAGCGCCCCCGGAAAAAGGGACGTTAGTACTGTCGAATAGTACTAGTATAAAGAGCTAAACACTAACCCTAATAGAAGGAACAAGGAAACACACAAAAAGGGAAAGAATCATGTTGTACAATAAAAGCTTCAAACAAATACTATAACATCAAGTAGATGATCACATAAGATCTCGGTTCACTTTTCATCTTATTAGGTTAGTAATCTTAGTGCCACGTGCCACAATCCACAATACCACCGTGTTCATACACGGAGTCCGATCTCGGCCTGATCGGCTAAGACATCTCATTTGAGACATCAACCATATTCACAATTTCATCCACAATACCGCCGTGTTCTTACACGGAGTCCGATATCGGCCCGATCGGCTAAGCCATCTCATTTGAGACATCATCCATACAATCAATCATCTCACTTTACATTTCCTTCCCGTCTTTTGATACATTGGCACGAGGGGCTTTATTTATTAAATCGTTCTTAGCTATTGGACGTACTTTACATTTTCAAGTTTTCCCATAAGATTATCATGTAAGGCATGTGCACACATAAGGAAGAAGGCTTGGAAAATCTTAAGCACACATAGGCGTTTTCTACAATTTGGCATAGCAATCATCATTCGATTCTTAACATGAATCCTCAACCTTTCTCAACACAAATTCCTCATTCCAAAAGAATTCTCAAATAGCATGATGACATGATAACATTTAGAACAATAATTGAACATGAATCTTTCAACACAACATGTTAAGGCAGCCAATTCTAGCATGATCAAGTTAGGAACTTACACCAAATACTCAGACACCAGGGGTTCGATTCTAAGAAGAGGGGAGTTTAGCCATACATACCTCAATAGAGATTTTAAGCGAATTTTACTTTTAGAAGTCATTTTAAGACAGTTGAGTCGAGGCTCATTTCGTAATATGTTCATATATTTCCTTATTTCATAGGCATCACTAGGAACAATTATAAAAGTTGTCCCCACTTTGTTTCCCCGGTTCATTTAATTAATTTTCAAACATCTTTATAGTTTATCAACCACTAGACACACTCAATCAAGACATTTAGTACGCATACGAGCGGTTAGGAGTATTAAGCATATCGAGTTTTTCTTACCTAATCGGTATACAAGTTTTCATTTAAACCACAACTCAAAGCCATACCATTTTACTAAGAAATCCATACTTTAAACATCCATCGTTCAATATAAGGCTCGTTCGGAATGATCAAGTTTATGAGTTTATAGAGAATAACCTGCAACGTAGAAATTAGGGATTTTGAGCCCGTCATACTTAAACTTACGGAAATATTATGGAATTTAATTCCGAGAGAGGAAGTTTAGCCAATATACCTGGTTGAGCTTTCCTTAAGTTACTACAACGCACCAACACCTCTAGCAATAATAATCTATAAGGAGATAGCGAAAATCGATTAATAATTAGAAACATTTCCCATGGTGTAACTCTCTTAGGAATTTCAACAAACACCTAATCATGTGAAATAGACTACAAGGTTCTACAATGGAAATTCCTTCTTCCCTCAACCAATTTCAACAAGAACAACCCAAAATAGTTAATTAATCCCACATACTATAACTTAATGTCACATGCATAGCCTATTTCTAACCCCACAATATATTTTTGAACTCATAATCTCAATATGAAATCTTGGAAGTAGGACATACCCGGAAGGATAGTGAGCTAGAGATTAGCTTTCTTGATTCTTGAGAGTTTGTGCAAGATTGGGTGATTGGAAGGCTAGGTTCCCTATTTCTCTCTATATATGCTCTCACCTCTCTCTAGATTCATTAGAAAATAGCCCCAAATAAATCCCCAAAGCCTATTTATCAATATTTGATCGGATATAAAAATTTCCAAAACTGACCCCGAAGTCAATTATGTGGTGCAATTATGCTATAGCATAATCGTTTTGTGGGCACCAGAATTACAGCATATCAATTATGCAACAACATAATCGACAGCATAATCAATTATGTGACAGCAATCAATATGCAACAGCATAATAGTTTGCCTGCTCTGCTCCACTTTGCAATGTTTATGCGGTCCGTAGAACCGTTTTGCGGTCGCAAAATTGAGCAGAGATCCATCCTTTGGTATTTTGATCATAACTTTGTGTAGGAATGTCCAAATGACAAACGGTTTGAAGAGTTAGAAACTAGACTCGAAGATCTTTTGTTTGATAGGTTTTTCATCACATAAAACCATATATATATATATATATATATATATATATATGTGTGTGTGTGTGTGTGTGTGTGTGTGTAAATATGCTCGTCCAAAGTTTGGACTTGTGCGAACTCACTTGAAATTTTAGCCTATTACGTAATTTTCCAACTTGACTTAGATTTAGGCCTCTCATTAGACCCCACATTACTTAGTGTATGACTTATACACTTATTCACCATATCCAATTGATATAAATCATTTTAATAGCACATAAAATATTATAATTAGCCTACTTGGCTCCACGAAATCCTAAATTACTTAGCGAAATTTTTTGGGGCCTTACAGGAAAATTCTCAATTTGGAAGCTTCAAGTTAAAAGAGTTGACTAAGGTTTGACTTTTGAGTAAACGAGCTCGAATCAGGATTTGAAGGTTCCAATGTGTTTGTATGATGATTTCAGACTTCAGAGTATGTTCGGGTTGAGTATTGAGTTGTCCGGGAGCATTCGACGCTTAACATGGAAAGTTTGCATTTTGAAGGTTTTAGAATTTCTTAGACTTTGGTGTTATCGATGTCCGTTTGGGGTTACGAGCCTTGTAATAGGTTCATATCATGATTTGTGACTTGTGCGTAAAGTTTGACATTATTCCGGGATGTTTAAGTATGAATCAAACGCGTTCGTCGAAGTTTGAATGTTTGAAAGTTTGGAATTTTTCCTAAGTTTAACCATGGTTGTCTTTAAGTATATCTGGTTCGGATTTTAGGTTCGGGACTTGGAATAGGTCCAATACGTCATTCGAAAATTGCCTGCAAAATTTGGTGTCATTCGAGGTTGATATGATGTGGTTCGGAATATGATTGGTTGCAATTCTAGAAGTTCTTGAAGGTCACTGTGATTTTTATGCGTGTTGGCATCCGATTCGTGATTCTAGAGGTTATTTTGGTGTTTTGATCGCGCGTTCAAGTTCGCGTTATAATTTTAGACTTGTGTGGATGTTTGTTTTGGAGCCACAAGGGTTCGAATGAGTTTTGGACGCGTTCCGGAGGAGTTCGTATAGGTTCAATTGTTTCTGGTGCACTGTTCTCGCATTTGCGAGGTTCTTATCACATCTGCGATAGCCGCATTTGTGAGATCATTCTAGCTTTTGCGAAGATGGGTTAGGGCTGGGGGAGTTTGCATTTGGGAACAAACGCTCGCTTTTGCGAAGTCACTGAGCTCGCATTTGCGAGAATTTTGTCGTATTTGCAACAGAGACAACGTTGGTTGGGCTTCATACTGCGAGCCTCTTATTTCAAATGCGGCATCTGAGGGTGTTATTAAGACTTCATTTCGGGACTTATCCCATTTCTCTCACATATTCATTTGGTTGGGCGATTTTTAGAGCCCTTGGAGGCAAGATTTTCATCATCTATTGCATGGCAAGTAATTCCCACATATTGTAAGTTAATTACATGGATTCTATATGGATTTAACATGGAAATTGTGGAAAATTATGGGATTTTGGAAGAAAAAACTAGAAATCGTATTTTGGATTTTAACCACGAAATTTGACATGAAATTAGGAATAAATTATATATTTGAGTTCGTGGTGTTATGGGTGTAATGACCCGACCGGTCGGTTTGAGCTCTAGCTCGTCGTTCGGCAGTTTGAGGCCATGAGCAGCTTCATTTCAGGTATTATGACTCGTAGGCGTGGTCAGAGTTGAATTTCGGGAAGTTCGGAGTCAATTTGGAAAGAAAATTCTCATTTCGGAAGCCATAAGTTGGAAGAATTGGCTAAGATTGGATTTTTGAGTAAACGACCTCCGAATCAGGATTTGAAGGTTCCAGCAGGTTCGTATGATGATTTCGGACTCGGGCGTATGTTCGGATCAGGTTTTGGATAACCAGGGAACGTTTCAGCGTATATTGTGGATTCAATGATATTGATGTCCGTTTGGGATTCCGAGTTTGGGAATAGTTCCGTATGGTGATTCTGGAGTTGGGAACGCGATTGGAAGTGAATTCGGAGGTCCATAGGTTATTTAGAAGTCATTTGGCTAAAGATTGAAATTTGAAGGTTTCTGAGAAGTCCGACCGGAAGTGGAAATTTTGATATCGGGGTAGGGTTCTGATTCTGTAAGTTGGAGCAGGTCCGTAATATTGAATGTGACTTGTGTGCAAAATTTGGGGTCAATCAGACTTGATTTGATGGGTTTCGGCATCGAATGTAGAAGTTGGAAATTTCGAAGTTCATAAAGATTTAATTGAGTTGCGATTCATTGTTTCGATGTTATTTAATGTTATTTGAGGCCTCGAGAAGGTCCGCAGTATGTTTTGGATCAGGTTGGTGTGATAGAACAGGGTATCGGGGGCCTCGGATGGATTCTGGGTGGTTACTGACCAAATTTGAAGTTGAGGAGGAGCTGAAGTTGTTGGTGTCTGGTGTGACCGCACCTGCGAGGCTTTGGCCGCAGGTGCGGCTTTTGGCGTCGCGGATGCGAAATTGGGTTGGCTTGACTGGGGCGCAGGTGCGAGGTTATTTCCGCACCTGTGAAGGCGCAGATGCGGAAAGAGAAGCGCAGATGCGAAGCCGGTTGGGGAAGGAGGAAGTTGCAGGTGCGCGTGTTTTGGCGCACCTGCGGGCGCGTAGGTGCGAGGCTGGAGACCGCAAGTGCGAAGGTCGGGGCTGGGCAGTGTATAATTTTAAACGAGGTCTTGGCCATTTCTTTTCATTTCTCTCTTGGTGTGGGCGATTTTGGAGAGCTTCAAGAGGGGATTTTCATCAAGCAACTCTAGGTAAGTGGTTTCTTCCCATTTATTAGTTAAACATTTGATTTTACATGGATTTGAACATGGGAATTTGGAGGAATTTGGGGTTTTATAGAGAAGACCTAGAATTGGTATTTAAGACTTTTACCACGAATTTGATCATGAAATTGAGAGTAAATTATATAATGGAGTTAGTGAGACTATAGGTAAAGTTTATCGTTGGAAAATTTAGGAATCCGGGCACGTGGACCCGAGGGAAATTTTGTCAACTTTCCGAACAAAGTTAGGAATTTATATAAATTGAATGGTTATGCGTATTAGAGTATATTTTCATTGGTTTTCCCGCTATTTGGATAGTTTTGGGGCGTTGTGCATCAATTTGAGTCGTCGGAAGGGCTTGGAGGCCGGTTATGAATCTTCGGAGCGAGGTAAGTCTCCTTTCTAACCTTGTGAGGTGGAATTGTCCCCATAGGTGAACTAATTGAATGAGTGATACTATTTGTGGGGGCTACGTACGCACGAGGTGACGGGAGTCCGTGTGTAGCTACTATTATGCTTATGTCTGGGTAGTCTAGGACCCACTAGCATGCTTTACTTGTTATACTTGTAATTTTGTTGATAAAAATTAGACTGTTTAACATCATCGAATTACTAAATGAGTATTTAAGTTGGTTAAACTTCATTATCTTAATCGTCTAAATAGAGAATTTATCTTTCCTTGGCTAAATAATTCCTGATGAAATCCTGATGTATTATTTGAATGTGTGTATCTATATGAGTATCCGAGTCACAGGTATGATTCACGAGCGGGGTAACTCTATTATTTATATGTGACCGCGTCGTAGGATAGTTCACGAGCGGGGTAATATATGCATCTATGGTTCGAGCCATTCGACCCTTCGGCAGTGCACATTTTATTATTGTTGGTTCGGGCCGTTCGACCCTTGGAATTGCTTGCACATGATATTTGTTGCGTACTTTCTGTGATTTTTTTAACTGTTTACAGGCCTGGAATTAGAAATTTGTCAACTGAAATGACGAAGATTTTAAATTTTTAAAATGTGAAAAGAAGTTGTTGTTTCCTATCACTACTTGTTAATTATCTATGATATCCATGCTTAGTGTCACCCTTGATTTTATTAAATTGACCTCTAGCAAGTGTCAAATTCGACCTCTAGCAAGTGTCAAATTCGACCTCTCGTCACTATCTCTTCGAGGTTAGGCAGGATACTTACTGAGTACACGTTGTTTTCGTACTCATATTACACTTGTTGTGCATTTTTATTGCACAGGTACATATATATCTAGTGGCCCCGCTTGACACAGTGATGTGGTTGACCTGGAGACTTAGGAGAGCTGCTTCTTTTGAGACGACCCGCAACCTGCAGAGTCTCCTTCAGAGTAGTGTATTTTTCTGTTCTGTCCAATTTGTATTCTGGATGGTTATTGTATTTCATTTGGTTTTTCTTAGAAATTTCTCATGCGCTTGTGACACCGTGTTCTGGGATGATCGAGATGTATTTGTTAAATGAATTGTTAAAAATATCGATAGTTACTCAGTAAATGTTATTTGATTACTTTATAATGAAATGAAAAGTAACGATTTCAAAAATACTAAAATAGGATTTTGATTTAACAATTTTGTGTTGGCTTGCCCAATAGTGGTGTCCGGCGACATCACGGCCTTAATGGATTTTGGGTCGTGACAATGGGTAATGTTTATCTTCAAATAGTTTTGGAATCCGAGAATGTGGACCTGAGGGTTGACTTTGTTGACTTTCCGAGCGGAGTTAGGAGATGTTATAAATTGACTAATTATGAGTATTGGAGTATATTTTTATTTGTTTTCACATTGTTTGACTAGTTTCAGATCAATGGGCATCGATTTGAGGTGTTAGAAAGGCGTCGGAGCCAGTTATGGAACTTCGGAGCGAGGTAAGTCTCATGTCTAACGTTGTGATGGGAATTTACCCCGTAGGTGTTATATCTATTATGTGCTACATATTGTGGGAGTTGAGCACGTATGAGGTGATGAGTGTCCGTGCGTATGCTAGGATTCCTAATAATGTGTGAGTAGATTTCATGCCATGTTTTAATTGTACTATCTGAGTTATGCTTGTCTGTTTAATTCCTTTATTATGTGTTACGACCTGAGACTAGGCTTGCGTGGAGTGATATACTCGCTATTGTAGAGATTTGACAAGCTACTTCATTAACCGCGGAATGTTTCAGCTTCCCTTACGAATTTCTCCCACGTACGTTTTCATCGTAAAGCTTCCTTAAGTTAAATAACTCACATGTATATTCATGAATGGGCCCAAGGACCCGTTAAAGCTTCTTATTCTAATGGGATCGGTTCCTTCGCCTCGGTAGTATCATATTCTTATGGGATCCGGCCATTCACCTCAGCAGTATCATTTTCTTATAGGATCAGGCCTTTCGCCTCGGCAGTATCATATTCTTATGGGATCAGGCCGTTCGCCTTGGAAGTATCATATTCTTATGGGATCGGGCCGTTCGCCTCGACAGTATCATATTCTTATGGGATCGGGTCGTTCACCTTGGAAGTATCAGGTATCATATTCTTGTGGAATCAGGTCGCTCGCCTCGGCATTTCTATAAATACTCTTATGGGATCAGGATGTTCGGCTGGGAAACTTCATGAAACACTCTTATGGGATCAGGCAGATCGCCTCCGCAGAATCGTGCGTAATATTGGAAAAAGGCCAGAGTATCCGTGAGTTTTCCTAATTTGAGTTGTAACGACCTATCTGGTGGGGACCATTTTATATGTACTCTGGATGAGGAGGTAACAGTTAATTGAGAGCTTGTGTTTACGGTCCAGAGGAGGTTCATTTCGCGTACCTATATTTGTTTAAATTGTTTATTTACCATGCCTCATACTTGTTTACTTTATACTATACTTGATTTATTGGACCACTAGTAAGTGTCAATGTAGACCCCTCGTCTCTACTTCTCAGGGGTTAGGCTACATACTTACTGGGTACGCGTTGGTTTACATACTTATGCTACACTTCTGTACTTATTGTGCAGGTATATATTTCTAGTCGTCTTTTTGGCGCAAATGCGCGGCTATTGCGAGGACTTTACGGTGAGCTGTATCCTATGTTACGATCCGCATCATACAGAGTTTCCATCAGAATTATTTACATTTTTCTATCTAACTCGTATTCCAGGTGTCACGACCCAAAATCCATTAAGGTCGTGATGGTGCCGGACAACACTGTCAGGCAAGCCAACACTCAATAGTTGATTAAAATTTCCTATTTTAGCATTTTGAAATCGTTACTTTTCATTTAATTATATAGTAATCAATAAAAATCTACTGAGTAAATAACGATGTTTTAACAATTCATTCAACAAATACATCCTGAATCATCCCAGAACCCGGTGTCACAAGTGCATGAGCAATTTTTAGGAAGTATACATGTAATACAATATTTGTCTGGGGTACAAACTGGACAAAGAATTTAAAATACAATACAATACATCTGAGGGAGACTCTGCCGGCTGCGGGTCATCTCGGGATGGTGCAGTCACCTAAGTCCCCATACCAACCATGCCACGGCGCTAAGCGAGGCCATTAGATATACATGTACCTGTGCAACAAAATGCACAACAAGTGTAGTATGAGTACGAAAACAACATGTACTCAGTAAGTATCCCGCCTAACCTCAAAAAGGTAGTGACGAGAGGTCGAATTTGACACTTGCTAGAGGTCAATATAATAAAATCAAGGGTGACACTAAGCATGGATTCATAGGTAATTAACAAGTAGTGATAGGAAATAACAACTTTTTCCACGTTTACAACCTTTAAATCTTTGTCATTTCAGTTGACAACTATTAATTCCACGCCAGTAAACAGTTTAAAATCACAGAAAGTACGCAGCAAATATCATGCGCAAGTAATGCTGAGGGTCGAACGGCCCGAACCAACAATAAATGTAAATTGTGCACTGCCGAAGGGTCGAATGGCTCGAACCATAGATGCATCTATTAACCCGCCGTGGCGTGCGACCCGCTCCCATCAGAGTAGTGGAAGAAATCACCCCGCTCATGGAATATAAATTGCAAAGCTGTCACACACAAGCATACACATTCAAACAGTCCACCCCGACTACATCGGGAAAACAATTACCCAAGAAAATTACAAATTTCTCTTTTTAATAGTCACAAAAATAATATTTAAATCTTTTCTATAAATTCATTTGCCAAGTTCAATAGGGTTAAAACGTTTCAAACTCATCAGCAAATTACAAATAAGACAAATAGAACATGCTTTTGGGTCCTAAACTACCTGTACATAAGCATAATAGTAGCTACGCATGGACTCTCGTCACCTCGTGCGTACGTAGCCCCCACAAATAGTAGCACATATTTATTTATTTCACTTATGGGGACAATTCCCTCTTACAAGGTTAGAAAGGACATTTACCTCGCTCCGAAGATTCGTAACCGGCTTCCAAGCCCTTCCAACAACTCAAATCGATGCACACGCTCCAAAACTAGTCAATAATTTTACAAACCCGTAAAAATATACTCAATGAATCCTAATAATTCAATTTAAAAAAAGTTCTAACCCCAAATCGCAAAGTCAATAAAATCACCCTCGGGCCCACGTGCCCTGATTCCAAAATTTCTTGAAGATAATGGTTACCCATAACCTCGCAAACTCAAATATAAAAATTAACTCTCAATTTCATGCCCAAATTCGTGGTACAAATCAAAAAATACTAATTCTAGGTCTTTCCACCAAAACCCCAAATTTTTCTACTAATTCCATGTCCAAATCCGCATATAATCATGTATTTAACTAACAAATGTGAAGAAACCACTTACCTAGAGTTGCTTGATGAAAATCTCCCCTTGAAGCCTTCCAAATCGTCCAAGCCAAATGAAAAATGGGAGAAAATGAGCCAAGTCCTGTTTAAAAATAGCACACTGTCAAGACCCGACCTCCGCACCTGCGATCAAACTGTCATATCTGTGGCCTCGCAGGTGCGGCCAAAACTTCGCACCTGCACATTGCTCTTCCCCAGCCGGACTCCGCACTTGTGTCTTCTTTTCTGCATCTGCGCCTTCGCTGGTGCGGAAATAACCTCGCACCTGCGGCCCCAGCCAAGCCAGCCACTTCCGCTTCTACGACGCCAAAGCCGCACCTGCGTCCAAAACCTCGCAGGTGCGGTCACACCAGACACCAGCAGCCTCAGCCTTTTTTCCAAGTTCGATACGTTAACAACCCTGAATCCACCCGAGGCCCCCGGGACCCCGTCCACTCACACCAACCAGCTCCAAAACATAATGCAAACCTGCTCGAGGCTCAAATCACATCAAATAACATCGAAACAATGGATCGCAACCCAATTCAATCTTTATGAACTTTGAAATTTCTAACTTCTACATTCGATGCTGAAACCTATCAAATTACGTCCGATTGACCCAAAAAATTTCACACAAGTCATATTCAACATTACGGACCTGTTCCAACTTACGGAATCGAAATACGACCCCGATATCAAAATTTCCACTTCCGGTCAGACTTCTTAAAACTTTCAAATTCTAACTTTAGCAAAATGATTCCAAAATGGCCTACAGACCTCCGAATTTATTTTTGATCGCGCTCCCAACACCCGAATCACCATATTGGGCTATTCCCAGACTCGGAATCCCAAACGGACATCAATAAAACTGAAATGCACCTCAACCCAGACTTATGAAATTTCTTCTAAAATGTTGATTTCCACAATATGCGCCAAAACACTCCCGGGTCATCCAAAACCCGATCCGGACATACACCCAAGTCCAAAATCATCATACGAATCTGTTGGAACCTTCGAATCCCGATTCCGAGGTCGTTTACTCAAAATCACCACCTAACCAATTCTTCCAACTTAAAGCTTCTGAAATGAGAATTCTCTTTCCGATTCGACTCTGAACTTCACGAAATTCACTTCCAGCCATGCGTGCAAGTCATGATACCTCAAGTGAAGCAACTCATGGACTCAAAACGCCGAACGACGCGCTAGAGCTCAAAACGACCGGTCGGATCGTTACATTCTCTCCCACTTAAACATACGTTCGTCCTCGAACGTGCTAAGAACTACTCTGGGGTTGTCTGAATTCACTGTTTAACACTTTGTGCACCTACCTGTGCTACCACCACTCAGTTGAGCACATTAGCTCGATCAAATCCGAAGATATCCTTTTTTATCCATACAATAAGCTCAGAACCCAGTTCCAACCCCCGAAATCCTCTACCAGGCCTGTTTCCAATATCTGAACACCGAATCAATCCCTACACGAGTTACCAGAATAGGATTGCATGCCTCCACTGAATTAGAACCATACACCGCATAATTTATCATCTAATCATAATGACATTCCCTGATCTTAATAGCCAAAATTCCACGAATCCGATGCTCCCAATGTACCTCATGACATATATATAGGTGCTGCTGTAAATCTTACGATACCACCACAACGAGGGAGATGTGTAGAAATTCATAACCAATTGTAGAGTCAACAAATCATTGAATCTCTCCCCTTGACTGGAATCATCACTTCATTATGAACCAATTGATAGTGTTTGTTCCTTAATACACTTCACATAATCTTATCGCATTGATCCCTGATCCCATAATCTCGTCTCACCCAGTACAAGCCGCTCAGGTAACAAGTCACCCCAGACATGACCCAAAGTCTCATATGATGCCACAACGTGCCAATAGGCCACAACTCGAACGTGATACATAAGGAAGACAAACTCTGTAAGGAACTACTTAACTCACACAACTAATATGAACTTTCCTCATACCATAGGAAGCAAAACATAAGAAAATAGATATAGGGAACCGTACTCTACATCACACGGTTGCGGCGTGCAACCCAATCCAAATAACATGCCCGTGGCAGCGTGCCACCCGATCCAAATAACATAACCGTGGCGGTGTGCCACTCGATCCACACATAAAATCCACATAAAGAGATACTTGCCGAGCTAAATCGCTCATTTCCACAAATCGAACATCGGTCACAAGCGCGCTAAGTGCATAATACCATCCTGGGGAGACTGATAAAGCCATACGCTACAAAACTCAAGCACAACTGAGGTGCGATATATATATATACTTTGAATCTCAAGAGATGTCCTGCTCACACATCATCATTACTATGCGGAACCTCAACACATAGGAAATTATCAAGTCGCCTTCACAACTCACACGGCACAACAGAATATTATTTGAAATGAACGAATATGGAACAACATTTGATGTTCTAATATCCCTCTGAGATAAGAACCATACTGAAATGAACACATCTGACTCACATGGAGACCATAATCATATTTAAATCCATTCACAATCTTCAAGCCGATTCCTCTCACACTGAACTAGGTTAATAGCTTTACATGGGTCCATAATAAACCACTTTTTCTCACAAAACGCAAGAACAACCATCATAGTCGGATCAAACCCCCTACATTTGCAACCAAATGAACCGAGCGCCCTCCAAGCATAACATCAAATAATCCATCTTACCACATCCTTCATACTTGGTTCAAACCTTCAATCAACTAAGTGACTACAGGTCACACTCATAAAATCTTCTTGTGGGATACGCTTCCACTACCTTATGTGCTAGGTAACAAGTTTGCAATTCCACATCACCGGCCACACAACGCTGTAAAGCAAATTCAAGAATTCATAACCTGTATGCAAAGCCTCTTTCACAAAACACCGCTCTCAAGACATTACCAGCTTACTCTAAACATTCAAATCCCTTTCCTGCTCATCCGAGCTCGTGACATTCTTGTCAACACAAAACCGCAACCTTGATCCTCGCTTCCAAATTTCATACCATTCACTGCACCTAACATGCCAATACGCATTCTCACATGAATCTCGTCACAACTCCTGAACCACTAATAGGGTAAACACTTCATAAAGACCTTTTACTTAACTCAATTCAAGAGAACCATCACAACACACGAGTGAATTCTCATAATCACAAAACATGCGAATTCTCAAACTCCACCTCTGCGGGACATAACTGATTCACCCGTATACCTCAAACTGAAACTAATATGACACTCGGCCGCGCAATCGACTTATCAACAGCAGACTCCCCCACTTGGCTCAAGCCATAGATCAAGATGAACAATAACTCACAATGCCCATACGCTAACACCGCCACGATACCGCAGTGAGATTCAATTAAACTATCCATAAGCTCATATAAAATGACTCATCTCGGACCTCAATTCAATTCACACTCACCGCAGGAATAATGATAACCCCAATCAACACATAGAAAATCAATTCACACACACCTTGAGTGACCATATTCCACGAGACCACTTTGTTTCCAGACCCATGGATCGTTCCATGCCCTCCTTGCACGCATATTCACATCTTTGACTGGCATACTCATCCTGATAATCCTTTCTACAAATCCGGAGTTTATTCCTCTCATTCCTCCAATGCTACACTGCAAGCCGAAAACAACCTGGAACAATCTGCTGCAAGAGCCCGATCATTAGCCATACCGCGGGCTTGAAACCCTTAAACACCGCATTCTTAACCTTCAGATTCATTAGAACCGTTGTTGAGAGTCATCCACTCTGGCCTGGTCCCCAATATAATCAACTTCATGGCTCCGCTGGCACCTGAATGCCCATCTTAATAAAGCACCCAACTGACCAACTTCCCTTGCAAATCATCTCTGTACGAAGCATAAGCCATGAATCTTCCCAAAGCCTGAACGCAAGTCAACAAGCCCAATTATAGTACTCCCTAACAATTCCTTTGCTTAAATTACAACTTAAGCCTTCTTCCCTTGGCTACATTACCCCATCATTATGCCGACTACTAGAATTTTCACCAGTAGATAACCATGCAACCCAAATCATAGGCGGTGGGACCCTCTCCCACTTAGCTTGAAGCTACTATTACACAACTCTGGAACCCACCAAGATTGACCTGATCCTGCATAACCAACTCGCCAAATTCCTTGAAATCCTTCCGTTCGCATTTCATGAACACTCTACATCTCTAGCAACATTCGTATATTCGGCCTCTTACCGAATAGTCAACAGAATCCCTCACAGAAACCTTGCCAACCACACGACCTCTAAACTGCGCACAGGAGATAACCCACATGTGGAAACTACATGCCGACATCCTCCAATGTCGTTGCACGGGGAACAATCACTACAACATCAATACCCTATCCTAAGCCCATTCTCATTTACCAACTATACTAGTCCGTTCACTCTTTATGGACATCAACTAAATATGCGACAACACCTTCCAATCAAAAGTCACATTGCATCCTCCTTCATACCAACAACTCCCCTCTGTTGTACCCAATCTTCCGCCGAAATAGCCAATATTTCAATTTAAGTCGGTGGACCCAATCACCGTCCACTAAAATTCCCAAATCACTCCAAACTTCTCCTCAAGATGCGCAGCTATCTTACCACATAACTCATATGCTACGCTGCCACTCTCCCACTTTGGTCAAACTCACTCCGTTAAGCAACTACTAGACTTTGCTTCTTACACCTGGCCTTCTAGGAATTTGACCACTGCCTGACACTTCCCACGTGTCCTTCCTCATCCTTTGCTGCCCAACCGTTGCCTTAGGCCAATATCTACCTTTGTAACACTTGACCCGATAGATTGCTACTAAGTTCAACCCCTTCCGAAGACCCCATTCTCGATCCATCAACATTAGAAATACATATTAAATCCTAAACCACCGCACACCGCGATCTTTGACAGTTGCTTCTTCAATATTATCTCCCTATCTCCCGCCCCAAATGCGAATCGTAGAAGATCATAACACCGGCGAACTTAACACATTCTATTCGATCAAAGGCAACGATACCACATCAAAGATTAAGATTCCACCTCACTTACAAATTCCAAGTCTTATTACTCTATTCACCCAAACTTGAACATCTATGGTCCAATTGCCTTTCCTCCGTTGGAAATAAAATACTGAAATCTCTGAATCATGCCCTGAGTAGAACTCCCATCAAGTCACTCTCGGCCCTGACATATGGGAAAGCCTCCTACCATCACCCCATTACTGCACGATAACCATTTGTGAGCATCATAACAACCTGAGCATAGCCTCCAAGCTTTCGCAAATACCTCTATTGAGCTGAAACCACATAATATCCTTCCGCAAATCAACGACAATAGCCCCAACCAACTATGCATGGTAAAACATCACGCACAATATCTGAAGTACCATTACAAATCCTCAATTCCCGATTTGTATCAAGCGATTCGCGATGCGTAAGATTAAGTAGGAAGAAACATAGGCATAAGCCTCAAAGGAATCAAATCGAACGATGAGGAATCAAGAAGGGAAGTGCTCCTAACACCCCTGTAGCCTCTCGAAGATAAGTACATGCGTCTCCATACCGATCCGTAAGACTCTACTAGACTTGCTCATGACTCATGAGACCTAAGGGAACCTAGTTCTCTGATACCACGTTGTCACGACCCAAAATCCACTAAGGTCGTGATGGCGCCAGACACCACTGTCAGGCAAGCCAACACTCAATAGTTGATTAATTTTCCTATTTTAGCATTTTGAAATCGTTACTTTTCATTTAATTATATAGTAATCAATAAAAATTTACTGAGTAAATAATGATGTTTTAACAATTCATTTAACAAATACATCCCGAATCATCCTAGAACCCGGTGTCACAAGTGCATGAGCAATTTCTAGGAAGTATACATGTAATACAATATTTGTCCGTAGTACAAACTGGACAAAGAATTTAAAATACAATACAATACATCTGAGGGAGACTCTGTCGGTTGCGGGTCATCTCGGGATGGTGCAGCTCGCCTAAGTCCCCATATCAACCATGCCACGGCGCCAAGCGGGCCACTAGATAGATATACATGTACTTGTGCAACAAAATGCACAACAAGTGTAGTATGAGTACGAAAACAACGTGTACTCAGTAAGTATCTCGCCTAACCTCAAAAAGGTAGTGACGAGAGGTCGAATTTGACACTTGCTAGAGGTCAATCTAATAAAATCAAGGGTGACACTAAGCATGGATATCATAGGTAATTAATAAGTAGTGATACGAAATAACAACTTTTTCCACATTTACAACCTTTAAATCTTCGTCATTTCAGTTGACAACTATTAATTCCACGCCAGTAAACAGTTTAAAATCACAGAAAGTACGCAGCAAATATCATGCGCAAGTAATGCCGAGGGTCGAACGGCCCGAACCAACAATAAATGTAAATTGTGCACTGCCGAAGAGTCGAACGGATCGAACCATAGATGCATCTATTAACCCGACGTGGCCTACGGCCCTCTCCCATGAGAGTAGTGGAAGAAATCACCCCGCTCGCGGAATATAAATTGTGAAGCGGTCACACACAAGCATACACATTCAAACAGTCCACCCCGACTACATCGGGAAAACAATTACCCAAGAAAATTACAAATTTCTCTTTTTAATATTCACAAAAATAATATTTAAATCTTTTCTAGAAATTCATTTGCCAAGTTTGATAGAGTTAAAACGTTTCAAACTCATCAGCAAAGTTACAAATAAGACAGATAGAACATGCTTTTGGGTCCTAAACTATCCGGACATAAGCATAATAGTAGCTATGCACAGACTCTCGTCACCTCGTGCGTACGTAGCTCCCACAAATAGTATCACATGTTTACTTATTTCACCTATGGGGACAATTCCCTCTTACAAGGTTAGAAAGGAGACTTTCCTCGCTCCGAAGATTCGTAACCGACTTCCAATCCCTTCCGACAACTCAAATCGATGCATACGCTCCAAATCTAGTCAATAATTTTACAAACCCGTAAATATATACTCAATTACTCCTAAAAATTCAATTTACAACAAGTTCTAACCACAAATCGCAAAGTCGATAAAATCACCCTCGGGCCTACGTGCCCGAATTCCAAAATGTTTTGAAGATAATGGTTACCCATAACCTCGCAAACTCAAATATAAAAATTAACTCTCAATTTCATGCCCAAATTCGTGGTACAAATCCAAAAATACTAATTCTAGGTATTTCCACCAAACCCTCAAATTGTTCTACTAATTCCACGTCCAAATCCGCATATAATCATGTATTTAACTAACAAGTGAGAATAAACCACTTACCTAGAGTTGCTTGATGAAAATCTCCCTTTGAAGCCCTCCAAATCGTCCAAGCCAAATAAAAATGGGATAAAATGAGCCAAGTCCCGTTTAAAAGTAGCACACTGCCCAGACCCGACCTCCGCACCTGTGATCAAACTGCCTCATCTGCGGCCTCGCAGGTGCGGCCAAAACTTTGCACCTGGACATTCCTCTTCCCCAGCCGGACTACGCACCTGCGCCTTCTTTTCCGCATCTGCGCCTTCGCAGGTGCGGAAATAACCTCGCACCTGCGGCTCCAGCCAAGTCAGACACTTCCGCTTCTGCGATGCCAAAGTCGCACCTGCGGCCAAAACCTTGCAGGTGCGGTCACACCAGACACCAGCAGCCTCAGCTTTTTCTCAACTTGCAAGTTCGATCGGTTAACCACCTGGAGTCCACCCGAGCCCCCCGGGACCCCGTCCAATCACACCAACCTATTCCAAAACATAATGCGGACCTGCTCGAGGCTCAAATCACATCAAATAACATCGAAACAATGGATCTCAACCCAATTCAATCTTTATGAACTTTGAAATTTCCAACTTCTACATTCGATGCCGAAACCTATCAAATCACATCTGATTGACCCAAAATTTTGCACACAAGTCATATTGAACATTACGGACTTGTTTCAACTTTCAGAATCGGAATACCACTCCGATATAAAAATTTCCACTTTCGGTCGGATTTCTTAAAACTTTCAAATTCTAACTTTAGCCAAATGACTCCAAAATGACCTAGGGACATCCGAATTTATTTCCGATCGCGCTCCCATCACCAGAATCACCATACGGAGTATTCCTAGACTTGGAATCCCAAACGAACATCAATAACACTGAAATACACCTCAACCCAGACTTATGAAATTTCTTCTAAAAGGTTGATTTCCACAATATGCGTCGAAACGCTCGCGGGTCATCCAAAACCCGATCGGAAAATACACACAAGTCCGAAATCATCATACGAATCTGTTGGAACCTTCAAATCCTGATTCTGAGGTCGTTTACTAAAAAATTATCACCTAACCAATTCTTTCAACTTAAAGCTTCCGAAATGAGAATTCTCTTTCCGAATCGACTCTGAACTTCACGAAATTCACTTCCACCACGCGTGCAAGTCATGATACCTGAAGTGAAGCTACTCATGGCCTCAAACCGCTGAACGACGCTCTAGAGCGAAAAATGACCGGTCGGGTCGTTACACCAGGCAGATGTTGTATTGTTATTATACCTTCTAGTAGATGCTCATGCACTTGTGACACCGGATTTTGGGGGTGTTCTAGAATTTGTTTATGGATGTTTTTATATTGATACACTTTTACTCATTATTTGAATTAAATTCTATGTAACTAAGATTTATTTTAACGCACTTACCTCTCTATCCAAATAAGATTCGTAATTAAAAATAATAAAATGAATAATTAAGTGTTGGCTTGCCTAACTGCGACATCTGTCGCCATTACGGCCTATAGTGGATTTTGGGTTTTGACATTAATCCCTCAAGAAAGTTGTCTAAGAGATCCATCATCGGAAAAAGTCCAAACTTTTTTCAAAAAAATATTTAGTGTTTTTCTTTTTTTCATATTTTTATACTAACTCTAGCTACTGTACTAATCCTAAGACTAACCAATCACTAATAAAATAATTAAAAAACTATAGATTATTCACAAACATCAAACACAGAAAGTCAGTCTCACACCCCATACTTGGTGGGCATAAAGTGTGTTCAATATTCTCCAACAATAGGGTAGCAACTTATAGTTTACTACCTCGTGTCATACAATCAAAACATCCAACTCATCAAAATCCCATACTTAAAACCCTCAGATGTACTTCAAATTCTTAACTAGGAAAATTAGAAAATTGGGAAAACATGGGGGTTGAAGGGGGGCGGGGGCAACAGTATAGTGGAGAGAAGTGGGAAGAGAATCAAAAAGAAAAATAAAGAAGAAAAAAATCATACAAGAGTTCTTATAGATAGAAGAGGAGCACGAGAGTGAGAGAGAGAAAACCAAGAGAGAGAGAGAGTGTAACGACCCGACCGGTCGTTTTGAACTCTAGCGCATCGTTCAGCAATTTAAGGTCATGAGCAAATTCATTTCAGGTATTATGACTCGTACACATGGTTGGAATTGAAATTCCGGAAGTTCGGGTGGATTTGGAAAGAGAATTCTCATATCAGAAACCTTAAGTTGGAAGAATCGGCTAAGTGTGGAATTTGGAGTAAACGACCCCAGAATCAGGATCCGAAGGTTCCAGCAGGTCCGTATGATGATTTCAGACTTGGGCGTATGTCCAGATCGAGTTTTGGATAACCCGGGTGTCACGACCCAAATCCCCACCCTTTTAGGCCGTGACTGCGCCTAACGTTGAACCCGCTAGGCCAGCCAACGTATATCT